>NNCF01129957.1:2486-23116 GCA_002313205.1 Laupala kohalensis
TATATATATCTGTGTTGCAGATGAGTGGGTTGGCGGAGGTGTCGGGCGCCTCAGTCACCAACGACGCTCCCACCCTGTTCCCCGTCACCACGGAGGACCCTCCTCCTCCAGCCACGGGATGGGTCACCGAGACGCTGCACTTCCCAACTCTATCCATCATTCCGTCCTCTCACGGCGCGCAGCCCTCGCCCTCGGACGCGGAAGGGCAGCGCAACGAACAACTATCCCTCAGCAAAAACAGCGTCGGCTTCAGATTCATCAAGTAGCGGTACGCTCTCTGCTCACCAGGCAGCGCGCAGACGCCGGTGTGAAGACGATACAGAGGCCCAAGAGATCTCATGCATCGGTTGTCCGAAAGACGAAAACGACTTAGTTTGGTATCTCTGTCTCTTTCGCACATCCACTTGGGTGGGGGAACTCTACTCCCCTCTGGCTGTTGGCTGTTGGCTGTTGGCTGTTGGCTGTTGGGCACAAATACCTACCCTCCTCTAAGCGGATGTACGAAACAGAGAGAGGGTGATACCAAGCTGTATCTTCTCGTGTAATCACGACAGACATCTCTGAGTCTATATCACATACATGTCTATGGTGTAAGGCTGCGACCAGTGAAGTGAGGTTAAGGTTGAAGCAAACGGACATCCCAAACCTCGCTCGGTTCACCATCTTTGAAAAGCGACACTTATGGGGACGAAAAAAATCGGATAATATCGTGTACACATACTAATTTGGATGAAGTGCAAACTAAACCAAAAAGGATTAGCAAAGAGACAAAAGATTCCATAACATAATTTAAGGTTGTGTCTATGAAACATACGATTTCAATTAAAATAAGCGTAAGTAATTTTATGTAACACAAATAAGCCAGAATGACTGGCAATTTCCCCAAAAACCTTTCTGTAAACATGATACACACTAAATACCCGAGAGAGGTAACGAAATTAACATGCAAACGTTATCTGCAGAATCCGACAACAAGATGCAAGAAATCAAAGTGCAGGATGATGAAGGATGAAATCGAATAGAAGACAAAATATTTCATTTATGAGAAGAGTCAACGACTCGAAGTCACAAAATAAATAAACCGAGGCTTTCTTTCCATGAAGTAATTACAATTCTCGTGTGTCCACATGGCTGGCTGTGTCAAAATGCCGGACTTCTCACCCACGAGTTTTATGATCCCATATAATGTTGAGGGGAGGATGAGATGAAGCAACGCACGCGCTTTGCACGTGACCTCTTTGTCGACAATCGGCACAAGACGAGGGCCATTTCCTCCCTCGACGCTCAAAAGCGAAATTGTGCTGCGACTCATCGGCTTATTTGAAAGATAATCCCAAATATTTTTTGATCCCGTCCCTTGTAACAATTCTCTATTCAGAAAAGTGCAGCACATAATTAGTGAATTGATTATAAATTGTCAATTTTTTTAAAGGAACAATACTTAGGAATGTTTAAAATCGACACATTCATGGACAACCTAATTCTTCGTCTTCTGAGAATACGGATATAACTCTCATCTTGTCACGTGAGGTGCAGACAAAAGATACAGAGAAAACAACAAAAAGATTTTTAGGCGAAAATAAATCAAGCTACAAATAAGAGGATTAAGAGAAGGGACAGAAAATCGAAATGGATCCAGAAACGATCCAAATGCACGAGTCATGGACTCGAATAAAAAAACAATACAACTCCCCTTTTAACCGGTCTCTGGTCAGAAGACCGAGATCCGGATATCAAAGCGAATCCGAGGTTCCCATGAAAGAGAACTAAAACGCGTATGATTTCGTCAGAGGTTACCACGAAAAAAAAACCGGCAGACGAGACTCATTTTTCCTTCCACTGTATTTACTTACACACAGAAGGAGAACGTAAAGAAAATGATTGATAGAAAAATAGACTCTTCAGCAAAAGAGGGGAATGAAACTGGAATCGAACTCCCTCCCTCCCTCGACGTACACATTCCCGTCACGTGGGAGGGAGTTCGAGTCCCTATCTGCCATCAGCTGCCATTAAAGAAAGAGAAAGAAAGAGAAAGAAACAGAAAGAAACAGAAAGAAACAGAAAGAAACAGAAAGAGAGAAAGAAAGAAAGAGAAAGAAACAGAAAGAAAGAAAGAAAGACGGATTCCAATGATTTGTAGGCATTTTTCTCTAGAGATATTCACATTTATATTCTTTCTTATGTAACAATGAATTTTTCTCAACGCTACTTAAACGTACAAAAAAAAATACAAACACACATATCTTGAATCTGCAACCGCGAATTTAAAACATTCTTCCTCACATTAAGCATAGAATGGGCTCATCTCAATTGGGGAAAATCAATTCGTCGTCAGTTTTTGCAAATACACAAATATCTCAATATTCGCGTATTTGTTTCGTACCAAATTAACAAAAATGTTATTCCTCTGTATTTGACAAAAGGGTTAAAAATATATATATTTCCATTCCAAAAAATTCAATAAATGTTGATACTTCTACTCCTTAAATACCTACGATTACATTTTGGGGTTCAATTATCCTCTATTATTGCTGTTAGTGTCATCATGGTCAGCCAAAGAACTTCCATACCTTACTCGAATTGTTAGAGAAATATGTAAACTCCCTGTGTGCTCTGCAAATGCTGAAGTGATACACTCCTCCTAAATGAGAAAACCTTTTGAACCATTTTGCCTCATTTTGCTTCTAAAACCAAAACCTCGTTCCAAAACAGATGACTTGAGACTGTCGAAAGAAACCTACGCACCAAAGAAGATAACTAGAGAGAAGGGCATTTTATTTACACTACAACAAGTATAATTACTCATTCCAAATCACATGAACCCGAAAGGATTCTGGATGGAAATGGTTTAAATTTAAACCACAAAATGAACGCGCGTAAAATATTGTTCAATTGTTGTATAGAATATTTTGTGATACAAAAATAAATTTATATGATGAACAAGAAGAATGATAATAAAACTGTTTCCAGAGATGAGTATCCATTTTGATTGAATTGAGTCCTTCCTCCTTTCAATTATTCCAACGAGAGACAGAGAGAGAGAGAGAGCGAAAACCAATAAAAAGGAATTTCGAAGGCGAATAGAAACGCTGGAGACTAATTTCAAATGGATTTTATTCAAATTATACTTTTTCTTTTTGTTAGTACCTTGGATGTAAGTACTTTAACATCTTTTTCCAGCGTTAAAATATTGAGAATAGTTAGGCCATTGTAATTACCTCAACAATCCTTAAGGTAAGATTATACAAATGGTAGTTTTCTTTCAAAAGGTTAAATTGATTATATTTTACAATTTCCCTTTTGCACAGCGTATTGTTAATTATTACGGCTTTTATTACGGTATAGTTTCTCTGACAAGCGCCAGAACGCATTAACGTCTAATTGAAAGTATGTCATTAAAACTGTTTCAATCTGTATGTACGGTTTTTGAAAACTATATCTGACCGTTCTCGGTTCATCTACTTACACGACATTTGGATAAATCTTTAATCTTGTACTCAGCGAAGTCAAAAGGATCCACTTCCGCACCTTACGCTGTAGACAAAGTAAATAAGACGTAACATGACCTCTTCTCATTCCCTGTATGAAGTTAATCACAGTTCACGAGGTCTGATTGGTTCATTTGATCTGTTCCAAGTGGATAAAGAGTCACTACCTCCATCTCCTCCGCTGCACGCAGTTGCCCGTAGCATTAGACGAAGGGCAAATCGCTGGGCACCTTGGCTCTACACAACACTAAGCCTTCGGTGAAAAACTACGAAGAAATGAGCGACGAGGGTCCCACTAGTGTCTTTCTCACTTTCAGGCATAATACTAAACACATCTCACTTTCCACACGCCGTAGCTGACCCATCCAGATCACCTCACCGACATATTGCCAACCTCTGGACGACGAAACGCGGATGTTAGTCGGTGTGTGGACTGCGCAGACTGACCCTGGGTCACGAGAGAGAGGTTCACAACGTCGTCTACAGAGTGCGAGCGAGTGACGGAGGCGACGTTCGCAGAAAGTGCTCGAAATAAATAGCTTCCACTTGAACCTCGTCGAGAAGCGAAACGTGGCTCTCGCCTGCTTCAATAATGATACATAACGAATTTATTCTCAAAAAACGCAGATACAAGCTACGTATGACCAAGTGAAGAGCAATAAATGAATATATAAAAAATAAATTATAACATCTTATACTCTAAATGCAAACTTTATGCACATTTGTTATTCACCAATGCCTATTTTTATGGAATTTTTGTACGAGAATTTATATTGTATTATACTTCGCAGATAATTTATTTTAATAAAATATATTGTTATAAACAATATATTTTCGGAAAAGGAAATGAAATATTTGAATTATCACAAATTCATTTTCTAAAATAAATTTTTAATTTCGCGTTTCACATTCTAATGAATCGTTTGTTGTTGGGTTTTTTTGCCGCACGTGTTTCAGTGCCATCTATGAGACGCAATTGCAATCAGGTGTACCACATGATGGTTTTCTTTCCTCTCACAAGAAAGCGTGCGATGCTAACCTGGTCTTCACTTCGGGGAAGCCCCGTGCACAACATAATTAATTAACTGATTAGAAAAAAAAGGCAAAGAAAAAAAAGAGATTTGGGATGAAAAAAGGAACTTTTCCATACGAACCATTAAAAATAAAATATTATAATAATCTTCATTGCATACATCACGGTATCTTGAAATGACGTCATAATAGGGACTCTCTAGGATGCTTCATCTTGCAGATTTCAAGCGCCAAGTTGTTACGGGAGCGAACAGGAGACAATCCGGAAGCTCTGTTGTGAAAGAAATCTGTTAGATTGAGTTCGTTAACTCCCTGGTTGAAGCGAGTTGATTTCCCACGTCAGGAATATCGCTATCGGTGAGTTATAACAGATGATAATCAATTTATACCGTATATAACATTTCTATTTTTGTTACATTAACCCAAGTTTCTTGTATTCATTTCTTAATATCACCTGCTCATTCTTTTCTTTTCTTTTTCAAAAAAGCATGTTAGTGCATGGTATTAATAATTCGTGATACCCCTCTATGGGGAAAATAATAATAATAATAAATTGCGGTAGTGTTCTGGTGGAGATATATCAGGTCTGGCATGAGAAAGACATTTTCTTTCCTTTGGGAGGGTCCTGAGCTTCCTCCAATGGGATACGAGTCCTAAAAATTTGGAGCACTGCTACCGCCATCATAATTCTTGGATGGATTTTGCACAACCGGAAACTCCAGGGCTGACCAACCTCACGCCTAATGGCGCTTCACTTGGCGTCGCCTATTTGTGTATTTGCCAACAGGGCCAAGTGAAGATGAGCGATGTCTTTATTCGATGTATGTGATGAAGATTTGTTTGATTTCCGGGTTCTTTAACCTATATTCTGACTCTTTATATTCCACAATTTCTTTAATAAGAAGGACTAAAACATTTATAAGGGCTGCAAAAACAAAGCAGTATAAATATTTCTTGAATTATTATAAAGACATCACTGCTATAGGAAAACACATTTGACGTTATTGACTAAATAATCAGATGCTCCAATATTCAAAACAAACCCTAAGTTGAATATTTTCATGTAAAAAATATTTTCTAAAATGCATTATTACTGAATGTATGCTAGGTAAGTAAGCAATGAGTCCAGGTTTCATACATATGGTTGGATCTTTGTAATTATTCATTTACGATCGGACACAAAAAAAAATGTATAAATAGTTTTCAATACAGCTCATGTTGACATCAAAGGTCATTGGAGCCCTAAAAACTTGTACAGGTAGGGAAAATGCAGTTACGCCCTAGGGAGAGTCAACAAAGTAATGCCAGACTCAGCTTGGGGCCTCGTGTTTGCCAAACACGTACTTACTAGATGTAAGTCCTCCCCTGGGGCGTCTTTGCCATTAATTTGGTTCACTAAGTTCATAAAATCACTGTAATTTACTTCATCTTTGCCTTTTTGATTATTTTATCAAAATCATTTAATTTGTCTTTCTGTTAATAAAAGGTGTTATTTACCTCTCACTATCATTTTATTTATTTATTTATTTTTTCTTACATTGGCTTCTTATTTTGGTGGTCGATAGAAACAATATTTTTGCTACATATTTATTATTAAACTTGTTAGGATATGAATTTGATTTTAAGATGTTGTGCACTATTTTAATAATTTCATAGGGGAACTTTTGTCAGATAATTTTATCACTTTATCAATCAAGTTAACAACCAGGTCTCTTTTCTGGGGATGTGGGTATATAGAATCTATTATTTAAAATGTGTCCCGAGAAGGTGAGTTTTCTATACCAATTGTATATAAGGGAATTGTTCCATTTCTTGATAATTGTCACATTAAAGAAATTAATTGAACGTTTTTAATCAAATCTATTAAGAAACTCCATCTTGGTATCATTTCATTGAATGCGTTTTTCACACGCCGCAATCACTATTAGTTTTATTTCACTGTGGAAGATCTCGATCAAATCAATGAAGTTTCTGGCAGTGGTAGACCCAGGGAGAAAAGGACATAAATGTAATTAATTTAAAAACAATTTTTTTTTTTTTTTTTTTTTTTTTTNCTGGAAAAAACTCCGGTATTATTCCTCAGTCATGATGTGAGTGTTTTGTTACGATACTGGAGACGTGTGGTCTAAGACATTGGATGCATACGTTTTTTAGTTTTTCATTTGACCTATTTAACAAATAATATTTACAATATGGGGATATGTTTATTGAGTAAAACAAGAAGATATTGCAACAATAATTTATGTACTATTACATTTGGAAAATATAATTTTTGAAAAACAAATTGAGAATAAACTTCGTCTTCTGAGAGAGACAGATATGTTTTGTGATATAACACAAGGCAAAATGGGAAAAGGGTTTTCTCAGAACTACATGTCCTTGCCTACTACTTATTCTTATAACCTGAGCTAACAAATATTGAGTATAAGGTTTAAAAAGTACAAACAGTATATTTATATATAAATAAGAACAAAATGTGTACAAATCTAATATTTGAATAAGTTTCAAAAATTTAATTAGTATTTTATAATCATAATAATTTTTCGTGCTTCTGAATTTTTGTGTCTTTTTTGTCCTCCTTTAGTCTTCCAGTTTCCTCATGTTCAAGTTTTATTACAAACAGAACGAGAAATAACTGTTAACTTTTTCATCTTTTCTTCCTTGTAAACAATTAAATTACCATCATATATGATTATCAATAATATTTGTATTTATTAGGTATATTATACAAAAATGAAATTTATGTTATATCTTACTCTTATTATATGAGCAATAATAGGTTTAACTCTGTTTTCTCATAAACTTATGGAAGGATTATGCCTTTATATTCAGGGGGTTTTCAATTTCAGGAATTGAACAGCATAAGTATCAATCTTGTGGAAATTCCTTTCACAAAATTATTGCACGAGCAATAATTGTAGGCTTAAAGCTGCTTTCACCTGTGAACGAAACATAGTTCCTTTCTGTCCGAGATTCATCTGCTAGACGCTCACCTACAGGTCATGTCATTTGACTGTTCTGCGGAATGTTCTCCACAGAAAAAAATGCACAACACTCGCTACCAATGGCTAAATTTCCCAGTGACACCGGGATTGTCATTGGTAGTATAAGAAATAAAAATTCATAAGAAAAATAAAAATTCTTTTATGAATAATTTTCTTGAAAATATTCTCATATTGACTAAATGCAAGCATTGCTCTGTCCCCTAATAAAATAATACTAAAATTTAAGAAAAATATACAACCATTTTTGTTTCTTAATATATTTTTAACATACATTTCATTAAATAAACAAATTAAATTAACTTATCAAATTAGTAATGAAAAAATGTGCATAAATTCACTTATTAAAAACTTACTTAAAATTATTTTTGTATGAATAAATCTAAGTGTGCTCAGTTGTCTGATATTTATAATAAATTGTCACACACACACACACAGACACTTCACTTAAGAGTTTGGTTTATACCATAATAATAATAATAATTTACTGAATAACATAGATCATTAAAATAATGTACAGTAAGTCATAATACTAACTATAGTTGCAATAACAATAAATTTTACACAGAAAAATAACAGTATAGTAATATTAAATACTTTTAATAATATTAATTTAAATTTGCAGAAGTAGAAGTCAGCATAATGATACAATTATTTTCTACTACTACAGAATATTAATAATCAAGTATGTTAGTGTTATTACACATCTACTTATGATAAGTTTTTTTTTTAATGTAAAAATCTATATCTACATTAAGGCACTGTGTGTGGTTTTTTATTTTATTTTTTTTACCAGAAGTGGGTGATGGAAACGTAAGTAACAAAGCTACATGGGAGAAAAAATACAGCTCCGTTAGGAAGCAGTTCCTTCTGTACTCCCTAATTTCCCTGCATATTTTAGTACTACAGAAATAAAGGATCCACGATAGAGAATATACAAACATCAGGAAGAATGTAAAGAGAAAATTAATAAGTGGTTCTAGAGCAACAATATTTTATATTTCCTTATTGTTCAAGTGAAGGTAAAAAAAAAAAAATAATTGAGAATTGCATTGTGATGACGATAGAGTTATATTTATTGCAGGTATTTTTGAAGTGTACCTCAGATTGCTAGAAGTGTAAAAATCAATAATGAAATTTAATGTTCGTGTGTATCAAAATGTACTCTGTAGAGAGGCTGAAAAATTAGTTAATATTTATGATTCGTAGCGTAATTTTGGGTATTTTATGCAAGAAATTATCAATCAAGATTGTAAGATCTGTAGATTTAAGTTTTATCCAAACATATTTATTACAAAAAAATAAATTGTGGACTAAAGTTATTGTGCTGGGACCTTTCCTATTTCATCAGCTATGACCGCAGGGAAACTGTGCAGTAGAAATTCAGAAACATTATGACAATCTTCATTAAACATCAATTGAATAATTTCCTTCAATGAGTAAAACTCGAGTCTTAAGTAGCCAAGGATAAGAAAAAACACTTCCCAGTATTTCATGCAGTAGTAAGTATACAGCGATGCATGAATGGGCACTGAACATTGTTGCCAAGTGTTATGTAATCACTAGTTAAATAAATCTTAAAAATAGAGATGGCAGTTGACTCAATTCATTGTTACCTGGCGGTTGGTAGCGTAAGATTGGAGTTGTATTCTGGTGTATTGTGTGGTATTGCTAACAAGTCGTTCACACATTTGAGGAATGAGTTGAAATAATGACAAGTATAATAATTATTTTGTCAGTGTAATTATCTGCATTTGTTGAATAATACAGTACCATGAAATTTGCTTAGATTTGAAAATATTTATAGTGTATAAATGTTTTACGTAATGTTCTGATATTAAATATATTCGTTCAAATGATGTTTGTGTATTTTTAAATATTTAATGCTTGGAATATGAATAAAAAGTTGAGGATGACAGCATCTGTTATTAAATGATTTTCTAGTGTTTGTACAGCTACAATTTTTTAAATCCGTTTTTCACAATTATTTTCTCATACGTGATTTTTTTCCTTCTATTCTATCTTTCGTATGAAATGAAATAGCTATATGTATATTTCCTGCCTCAGATGGCCACTTATGAGTCCATTTATCTTTGACACTGTAATTACGAAGCGTTGAAAACACTTTTTGGAGTATATAAGTTTAGAATCTATTCTGGCAATTCTTCTAAAAAAATTAATAACAGAATTTGTGATTTTGATTAATGAATTTATCAAGTTTCTTTCAAACTGGATAGTAAAATAATACTGTTGGTTACATACTGACAAACAATTAAGAATTAAGAGTTAAGTATCTCTTTTGCTTTTTACAAAAAAATGCTATTACTGAAAGATTAATACAATATATAGATTACATAATGACATTAAATAATATTTATGTTTTTTTTTCTTTCTTTATTAACTACTACAAACATCCTTGTATCTAATATTCTTTGTAAAAAACTCTCTAAACACCTAGATGTTGGTGAGCCCTGAAGCCCCAAATACAACAGAAAAAAAAATCTTTGTATTAAATTATTTCACAAATTAAGTTATGGCCTTGCGTACAAGAAAAGGACAATATAGTGGTAAAGCATCATATAGTGTTCACTGACTTATTCTTTTAGGTTGAAATGTGAATAACAAATAATGTTATATCACCCATTATCTATCATGGCAAACTCTACATCAAACCACATCTACCTAAATCAAATCAACACAATAATGTATTAACTGTAATTTTGATAAAGTGTTTCCAGCAGCACAACAATCTTTCTCGATAGAAAATTTTTCTTTCACAACTGTTTCTACACAGAATAATTTTCAGTAATGCACTGACTTGGTGCGATATATATTGTACATGTAAATAACTTGTACATGTAAATTTACAAACATATTTGCGTTAAATTACAAACATATTGACATTCTATTAGTATTATAACTCGCAGCAAACTTTTTATCTTATCTAGGAACTTATGCAAAAAAAAATTTGAATCCGCCTCTGCCTTAGGAATTGCCCTTGATCGGAATTGATGGAATACGTCCCTTGCTTGCTTGCTTCCGGAGAGTAAATTAGCTTATTGTCCTCCACGTGGTCATACGCAGTTTGTATTATTTTTTGACTATAAATTTATTATTATTATTATGACGTTGGCAAGAAATCGTTGGAGTAGAGTCGGATTTTGTGAAATACTTTTGTTACACGACGGGGAAATCACCACAATCGACGATGTGTATTGTGAAGGAGATCCTCAAAGAATATTAGGACTGTGACGATGTCCTCATAGGGTAATAATAATAATAATAATAATAATAATAATAAATTTATTGTCAAAAAACACCACAAACTGCGTATGACCACGTGGGGGACAATAAACTAATTTACTCTCCGGAAGCAAGCAAGGGACGTATTCCATCAATTCCGATCAAGGGCCCTAAGGCAGAGGCGGATTCAAATTTTTTTTGCATAAGTTCCTAGATAAGATAAAAAGTTAGCTGCGAGTTATAATACGTATGTAATGTCAATATGTTTGTAATTTAACACAAATATGTTTGTAAATTTACATGTACAAGTTATTATCGAACTAGATTATTCTGAGTGTAGTGTTTAAAAATCATAAGAGTTGGAAAAAACACTAAATTCACGATTTATTGTTACAATAAACACGCCCCTAGACAAAGCGTAGAGAACCTGTATAAGAAATCCGCCTCTACCCGAAGGAAAAACGGAGAAAAACCCGGGCCAGGATGGGNAAAGCGTTCATTAAACTCGTACACTGATGCGAAGGTGAAGTTTACTCTTTCCCTAAACGTAGTCCTACGTCGCACTCAAACGACGACCACAGAAGCACTTGTAACTTGGTTAACCTACCTTTATAGCTAGGTGGGAAATTCTTGGCTGGTAACGAGTTTATTTTACAAGTTCGTCAGCTACAAGTGTTAGTAATCTAACAATGTTAGTTGGTTACAAGTAAATCACTTGTAAAATTGTAAGAATTCACTTGTAATTACAAGTTTACAAAGCTACTTTGTGAAACATTTATAACTGGATAATTTTACAAACTTGTGAAAATTTACTTGTTACTGACAAACTTGTACTTTTGTGAAACGGGGCCCAGGAAGTGTATTGCATCATACACACACATGATTCCAAGGAAGAAGAAATCAGAGGCATTTGATTAAAATTATAAAGCAAGGAACATAAAGCCAACCCTCCCTGAAGTAATGCAAGGGTGGTTCTGGGGGGAAACAAATATCTGGTGAATAGGGGTTGGGGTTTTAGTGGATGCAAGTCCCCCACTATCTACTGAAGATTCCTTCACCCTAGAGTCTGTCTCNAAAGAATTCCCAGGCTCCCTAAACAAACAAGAAACAATGAATTAAGTTGTGTATTAATATGCGGTGATGGTTCGTGATAGTTGTGTGTCTGTACTCAATTTATTACTTCAACAATTGAGTTAAAATTTTCTTCATTTTGCTTCAGATGGTGTTGACTTTTGCATTCATGCTTTACAAACAATCATGTCTTCTTAGGAATCCATATCGTTATTTATTATAACTAGTCTTGTAGTATGAATTACGTCATACCATCCTTTATGTTTTCCACTCATACTTCTTCTTCATCTAAAACGTCCCAACACATTTTGTTTTCTTTTATAGGTATTGCTGAATTACCTTATAGCGCATATGGTGAAACTTTGTTTAAACAATGACGAACAAGATTTTGAAAAGTAGGAAGAAGTGCTCTTCTACGACTTAAAAGGAACTACGATTAGAACACAACTGAAAAATAAACACAAAAAATTGACTTAATGTAAACAAATATAAGAAATTTATCGTACAACACCATCACCTGTGAATAAAAAAGATATTGGTAAATAATGGAGTAGATAACTTATTTCCAAGCTGCTCTTTCTTATACTCTTTTTAGATACAAATACTGTTATTGGCATCTAAATAGAACTTATAATATAGAACACAAAAATGTAGAATTAAATAGAAAAGTTTCGAACCATATCAAGTTAGTTCAGGAGCGTAGCCATCCATCTGAAGGAAAATGTTCGGCTGAGATGGAGAGAAGGGTAGGCGGGTTTATCATTTCAATCAGTCATCTTCAAGAAATGGGCGTAAAAAAGTTTGGGTGTCCAACGGACCAAATCTCTTCAGGGCTACATATCCACAGTGAACGTAAATTTCTTAAGTTTTTAATGGGTATTTAAAGTAAATAGAAAATTTCCTTTAATTTATAACTTTTTAGTTAATATCTATCAAAAGATTAGGAATTAAAAAATGAGATAATACAATTTATATTATAAGCATAGAGTATTAGTGTGTCCACTAAATAGAAGAAGTAACAGAATCTGAGTAGGGAATAACAGTATTCATCAGAAGCCCATTGATTGTTCTTAAAACGGAATTAGTAACCAAGAAATTATTAAGTTCATTCCACTTCGTCATTACCATTTTTATAATTAACACTTATTTCTATGTATGACCTACCAATAACAAGTTATTAATGAAACAACAGGCACTAGTTTAAATAATGAAAAGAAAAATATGGATCTCAGTTTTCAATAATTTAAGAAGCAGATAATTGACTTACCCTCAATATTAATGAAACCATCACAGAAACACGAAATTTTACACGGTGGTTTAGGTAGGTATTCTCTTTTATAGCTATTACAAGTGGTTACCATTCTTCTTTGACAAGTGAGATTGTTCATAAGAAATTCAAAGCAATCCTCACATCCAGTACTCCACAGAAAACTCAGATAATCATAGACGGATGTCTGTAATTGCACCATCATCATATCTCTAATTGCACACAGACAATAATTGCATCATTATCAAATGAATTATCACACAGAATATAAAACTTTTACATTTTGGATTAGAGTTATTATTTTTATTTGCCTCAATTCAGTAGATAAATCATATCATATCTGCAATTGGCGCATTGAAACGTAACACAAACCCTTATCTACAATCCAGATGTTTGTCATTTGCAGATGGTAATTTGACAAAATACTGTAATATCAGCAAACTATCAACAGTTTAAAAAAGAAAAAAGATGTTTATGGTGTATTTTATAATTTATTTCCTCAAATAAAGAATCAAAGCTGCATAGAAGTATTAAATAGTGATTAAATATTTGAAAGAAAAAGCATGAAAACTTCACATTAATACCAAATCTGAGGACCTAAGAAACGGGAGAAAATCCTTTGTCAAAATGAAGAACAAAACCATGTCATAGTTTAGTATGGATTAACCTCATCCTGCGGTTGTAGAAATATCATAACAAAAGGGAAATGAATAAATAATAAGAATTTAAATCATCTTACGAGAAACAATTTTGTTCCACTGTTTCTCATTTTCTCTATCGAATTGTGATAAGTAACATTCTTAAATTAAATGGGAGAAGTGGGACAATTTTGAAATTTTAAAAGAAAATCCTACTTTTTAAAGCAGATTTTTGTATAGTGTAGAAAAAAGGTAAATTTCAGATGGTGCTGCAATTTCAAAATTAAAAAATTATTATTAGCCAGCACAGATGACACTTTAATGAGGAAAGTTGGGAAATTTTCNAAATTATTATTAGCCAGCACAGATGACACTTTAATGAGGAAAGTTGGGAAATTTTCTACAAAAAAATACCACAATGATTGGGTAATACACACGAGATGCACACCACAAAAAATTCACAGTATAATGGTTGTATATCTAATGTATAAAATGAACTTTAAAAATAAATAAGAATGTTAATATTTTAGGGAAAATATTGTTTCTTTAAGTGTGTTCGTTGCAACAACAGGCAATTTTCAAAGAAAATTCACAAAAATAATACAATTATCAAGTTTTCCTCCGGAAAAAGAACCTCAAATAATTTTAAAAAGTACCTTGTGTGAACAGCTGATGTATTTCATTCGATTGCAATACAGTATGCAATAAAACAAATCAAAAAATTCCTAAAAAGATATTCTTTATCTTCTATACTAATTATAGATCTGCTATAAAGAAGTAGGGCTACTATAAGAAAATTTGAAGTTGTCTGCCGTCCCCACAATCTATATATTCTAGGGAGGACTCCCAGAAAAGGCAGCAAAAAACACCTAACCTCATCTTTAAACAAACAACACAGTTTCTGGGACTCATTATACAAGGTAACATGAAATGGAACTGTCACCTAGAAACACTGAATATGAAACTCAGCACAATAAACTATGCCATCAGAGTTCTAACAGCAAATTGCACAACAGATACCCTTCGAACAGTCCATTCCATTCTAAAATATAGTATAATATTTTGGGAACAAGCACCAGAAAAAAAAAGTTTTAGTTTACAAAAGAGAATAATAGGAACAATTACCAACACTAATAAACTTTCTTCATGTAAACCATTATTTGAAAAGTTGAAAATACTTCCACATTTTTTAAACTTTGAACTTCGTAAAAAAGGATCTACTAGACAAAGGGCCACTCGATAGATTTAATTCCACCGTTCATGTTCACAACACTAGACAACCAGAAATATCCATCAAAGACAGATAGCATCCACTCTTAGCCAGAAAAAGCACTCATAATAATACAGCTATATAATGTGTTACCACTAATCATTAGAACAAAAGTGCAGAAGGTGACACATGATGCAGGAAAAGATCTAACATCATCAAATTACACTTTTAGCATAAATATAGACCTTGACATAAATTAATAAAATAAAAGTAAAATAATAGAATTCCTTCCATAGATATCTAATAACCCTAGTCTAAATAAATATTAATATTATGTAATAGTACAAAAAAAATGTATTTTATGTTAACTTCTACTTAGCCCAAGTTCATTGAATATACTTAAATGTATCAAAATTATTAAAATGTTATTCTTATATGAAAATATTGTTATTGTTGTTAGTACTATGACTCACCATACATCATTGTTATGATCCATGTGGTTCAATAAAATATTAATTCATTAATATTAATGAAAGTAATATCTAATTTCAACATTTTCTGCAACATTATTTCTCTTGACTTTTAAAAGGCTTGGACAGGTCAACATCATCCTGTAGTTCTCATGCTGTACATAGTAATCTGATTTAACAGCAACAATTGATGGTTTAGTGTATGATATTAGAAGTAAAAAAACATAATTCATGTTTTCATTCGAATGACTCCTATTCGACCACCGACCAAGATATTATTCCCAACTTGTGCGAAGTGAGTATTTTTAGGTTTTTATTTCCATCAGCTAATTCATGAATTGAAGTTGTCAATTTCATCTAATATACGTACATGATAGTTGACAGTGCCACTTACTCACCCCCCCCCCCAAATGTTTGTAATCGAAAGTTCAATGACATAATGAAACGTAGCCGTATGGACTGATCCAGATCTTCGAATGCGTACACGCGTATCACCATCCAACCGAGCGCCAACAATTCGAATTCAAAATGAATGCCTAAGTGTTGCCAACCCAGACTTGGAGAAGGAACTTGCACATGGGTTGCAAAGTAATATCATGAAATCGAACGAGAAAAGTTCGTAGTTCTACGTTCTTTCGATTCGTAGATTTCCGGTAAGGGTAAAGTGCTTAGCATGCAGGTTAAAACTGATATATTTTCATAACCTATTTAGTTCGAATTTATACATTTGCTCTAAGACTGGTCAACTTAGTCATTTAAAGGCAATACAATTTCATTTATACACTTATTTTTATTCTGGCCTAAATGAATTAATGAATTTGTAAGGTTGCGCGAAACTTATTGTATAGGGTGGACTGGGTACGGTAGTGACAATTTTCGTTTGATCGCCCATAATATATTTAGTATGCCAGTTTGCTGGAAGAAAGATGTTTTTATAGTGAAGTGTACATTTGTCAACGCAAAAATACTAAAGATTTGTCCCAAAGTACAAATTCATAGGAGCAAATCTTTTAAAAAAGAAAAAATGTCAGAACTGACCATACCCCAGGGGCGGTTGTGACAGGTTCAAAAATACACCACAATGATCTAAAATCGTTTTTATTGCAAGTAATATCTAACGTAACGGAAAATAATCTTCTTCTGGAAAAATTTAAAATTTACGCAACAAAAAAAATAAAATCTGGGAACACTTTAATCGCTTATAACTAATAAGGCACTGTAGCAGCTATAGTTATTATATCAGTCTTCATATTACAATCAGTCAAACAAGTTAACTAAACATTTCTAATTATACATTATGGTAACTATGTCAAAATTCAAAACAAATATTAATAAATGTTATATCAAAATAAGTGAAACAAAAAGCTGAAAACATCTTCAAGAAAAAATAAATGTCATATTTGTACCGAAGGCACTCCTTCGCAAAAAAAATACAAAAAACATTCGCCATGACAATACAAAGTGATCACTGCTATTTTACTACTAATGTTTAACTTTTAACGAGTAAAAACACTCATTACTCTATCTGTAAACATATAACAACAATTATTAAAAGAAATTGAATAAAAATACGTTTGTGTTAAAAAATAATGTAGGTCTCTGTTGGCGTTAATTATGTAACGTAACCCTGGCACAACCCCACTGACGATCTCTGATTTATTTGTAACAACATACGTACACAAATAAGTTGACATTTGTAGTTAAGACGAGGAAGAGAGGAAGAACACAGCTCAGAAATAACACGTTTGAAAATTAACTTATGAAGGAAGACAATGCAACATAGAAGGAAGGGTACTGAGAATCGAGGCGTGGGAAGATGATAATTACTTAATAAAACCATCACCATGCAAATAATGTAGTTATTCTGCAACGTTTTCACTTTTGCTGCTCATCTGTATCCAACTGGCAGACTTTGACCCTTTTTGCCATTCCCCCACAAAACATTTATATCTATTTTTTATCAAACTTCCTAATCGTAAAATTACTGAGATAATCGTCGCAACTTACTAATATGATCCGTTATTAGTATTTAAGTAATGTAGATGGAAAACATTCTAATTGCCAAAAAACACAACGCCTTCTTGACGACGCCAATGCTGACGAAATTGATATAACAAGTGTCGTCGGTTGATAGTTTAATTGCTATGACCATCAAAAGATAGCGTTGCTGTATACAGCGTCCCGAGACTAACATGTATTATACAATATTTGTCGGGGAAATTGTATAGCAATATACTAGCCCGGGATTTGAAAAGAAGCTTATAACATTCATAACTAGTTATTCAAAATTGTAAAACAATTCCAAGACACGGAATTATGGAAGCGCAGATACAACTACCACTAGACCATCGTCAGCGTAGGTCATAGGGAATATTACACAGGAAACGAAGACGTCACCATTACACCACTGCAGTTGGTATGCATGAAACGTTCAGGTGTTACGACTTTGGTTAGATTTCGTCCCTGTCCCTGACTAACGCAAGCTGGTGATTGAAATTCTTGGATTAACACCCAATGTTATATCTTTATTTTCTGTGTTGTTTCTTCATACGAAAATTGATGTGCTTAGCTGATATGTTTCATTTTATTTCAAGAATTTGTAATAATCTTCAAGGAAATAATGTTACCAACATTATTATCATATCTTTCTAATCATCTTATTTTGGTTCCTTCAATTCACGAATCGAACTGAATGTTTCGTAAGCTGAAGAGAATCGTCATAAGAGCAGGGTTCTGCCCTCTTCCTCTGACTTTGTCTCAGATGATGTTCAAGTACTCACTTGAACAAATATTTATCTCGATGGATCAGATGGTAGCGTTCTAGCTCATTATCAAGACATCCCGGGTTCCATTCCCGGTGGAGTCAGAAAAAATCCTGTAGCTTTTCTCATCAATGTTCCGAACATCCACCTCCTGCTAGTATCAATAACTCCTACTAACCCCTCCAACCTAACCTAACAATACTCCCCACCACCGACCTCATGTCTCCTATCGCTCCATGTAGATGAGCTTCAATAGCACTAAGCTACATTTCCCTCCCGTTTACAAATACTACAATAGGAAGTACCCACTAAACGAGTGTGTATCGGCCATTTTTCTTTTGAAGTGGATCTCGTTTCATTTTGGTATTGTTCATCTGTTGCAGGTTCTTATCCAAACAAGATTTAAGCCTGTGGACATGGAGACTGAAATTCAGAAAGAGAAAAATAATGAAGACCCAAAACTAATCATAGCGGAGATTAAAGGTCGACAGAATGTTTTAGAGGAGACTATTGCAAAACTTCAAGCACAAGTAACTCACTTGGAGGAATCCGTTCAGAAAGCCCTCTGTGTCTTTATTCCCAAGGTAGACGCTCTCTTAGAACAAATGAAATCCCAAAACGAACCTGGCTCTGCTTCCATGGCGACTGAACCGCTCGCAAGCAATGCAAATGCCGATTTCTTCGAAGCAATGAAGACACCGCTGCCAGTCCGATCTCCAAATAAGAGGTTTATAGCAGCAAAACGTCGCATCTCTCATAGAAAACTTGTGTCCGACTTATTTCAACTCTCGCTTAACAACGACAAATGAAATTTCTCAGGTAAAAATGACCAACAGTGATCCTCAAACGGCCATTTTTATCCGACCATTTTTTTTTTTTTTTTTTTTTCAAATCTTCCTCTACTATGAAGAATTTTACTGGATTCACTACATGATCTGCTACGATGTCAATACGACTCTCTCTTTATACAAATTGTACGAACATCTGAACCTAATTGTCAAGTATCAACTAATAAAAGGAATTCCCCGTTCCACAAGCTGTAGCGTTTTCTTCATCACCGCCTGGGCACCGTAGTTTCCCTTGAAGAAATAAAAGGGAGCAAAGATTCAATTGACAGACAAAAAAGTCTAATTACTCAGTTTGTTGTATTTTAATCAGAAATTCGTTTCTTATCAATTCAATTGTTGAGGTTGTGACTTAATTCATTTTTTAGCGTCTTTCAAATGTTCAGATAAAAATGGCGATGATTTAATTCCCACGTGATCAATTACTTTTGTGTCATTCTTGCAGTTGTTTATTTACTCTACTTCCTGTAAATTAAAAAAAAGAATATTTTCGGGTTCCTTCAGTACTCGGATCATTAGTTATAAACTTTTCTCTAATTGCTTATGGTCTTTTTTTAATGTATTACTTCAGGTCTGAAATTAATTATGTTACACAGACGTAATTACTATAACGTTGAACTGAAATTACATGCAACTCAATTATAAGCAAAATAAACGTTTCAATTTCTAAGACTTTTGTTGTTGTGCACCAAATTGCATCTAATTATTTCATTCTTCCCTTTCCTGTAACGGTCCCGAAGTAACGGAACGCCCTTGGTATCTCCACAGCCTTTGTCGAAACGGTAAAACCATCTTACGCTCATCAAGAAATGTTTGTATATTGTCGGTACATCGTTTCAATGGTTTTTTAACCATTCAGTAAGAAATAAGTCGAAATTCCGATTTTAAAGGGGGAAGGGACTTTATTTAATAGATTTTTGTCACTTTGTATTTTTAAATTTATATAAAATTTAGGTGAAATTATGAGTTATAACAACATAAGAAAATAATTTAGCAAGTTTACGCTTTAAAATAAACTAGCTTTAAAGCGCGTACGAGTAACCATGTTAAAAAATGAGCGTGGACGGAGACAATACTGAGTATTTTTTGGGGTAATGAAAGAAACAAACGTTTCAATGGAGAAATGAAAGTTATGTTTGTGGGATTTCGTACACTTTTGGTGAAGGGGAAGCTCAAACATCTCTCCGTGTTTCTTCTTTACTTGTTTGTAATCATCGAAGGAATACGAATCATTGTAGAACGCATTTTTATTATCAAATCTGATTTTGTAAAACAAAGATTCTGATATGTATTCAAGAAATACGGAGGAGTTTCTCATACTTCCTTACATCGACTTTTTATGACAATAATCGTACATATTTTTTTGACAGACCTCGTTACCACGTTCATATACATTTTTACGAGTATTACAGATAAAATAAAAAATTTTGACATTTCTTCTGATTGTATTCTATAAAAATGATTAAATTAAATTTTAAAAGTTAGTCTATGTTCATCCGGGATATGTAAACTATCCCCTCGCCAAATTTCATCCTGTGATCAAGTAACAAACAGGCGACACTGTCGCGTTACGCATATGCACACACACACATATATATATAT
>NNCF01129957.1:33062-55878 GCA_002313205.1 Laupala kohalensis
AATATATATATATTTAAACACGTCCCTTGCATTATGTGTGATTTACAGTACTTTTGACACGTGGATATCCAAAATAATATAGTGATGTGCAACTAAGTGCAATGTTTCTGAAATATAGTTATATATTTTGATATATTCGTAAAAAAACTAGCCATTTTCGTGAAATAAATGGGTCTAAAATTCAATAAAATATTCTAAAATTTTTCGAACTGAAATAAAGTCGTATGAAATATCCTTAATCGCTAGGAGTTAAGAGGAATCTACTGAACGATTAGAATGTTTTTAATTATTTATATTATTAAATATAATGTTCTCTTGACGTGTACAGAGTCTGCTCCGAGTGGTTCCTTCGTTGGAGACAATCGAGAAGTGAAAGGATCAGAGAAGACGTTGATGGTGAATATTGGGGAAGAAGCGAATCAGGCGAGAGAGGAAGAGAGGAGGATGAGGAACAGGATATGACCCAATGTAGAGAAAATTATGAAGAATATGCGAAGTAGACATTGCGACGAAAAGGAGAATTACAATAAAAAGTTTTGAAACTAAAGTTCTTATCGGCCTCAAAAGAACCGTGTCCCGATTGCGCGGCGAAGATTTTCAGTGGCAATTGCTTATAAGAGTTCTTTCTCCTACTTCCTCGGCCCGTTGCATGTTTTCTTTCAANCTCCTACTTCCTCGGCCCGTTGCATGTTTTCTTTCAATCGAGTTTCGTCCAACAGTATTCATAAAAATATTTGTAAAAATGTACTAAAAACTTGATTTGTTTCTGCAATTGAAGGGATTTTGGGTTTTTCTTGATGTTAAGAAACTTCTTTTGCGCAGCGGCGTCGGCAGCGCCCGAATTGTCAGCGGTGGGAAAACGAACAAATTAAATGTTGTACATCTTTACTCAAAGAGGCGAAAGTCACAAACTGCATGCGCGTCACGTGACCACGTGGAGGACGTATTCCATCAATTCCGATCGAGGGCAATTCCTAAGCCAGAGGTTAAGGATTTAACATTTCAACATACTCCTAATGATAAAAAATAGTTCGACACGTGTTATAGTATTAACAAATACTGACAAATATTGTATTTAATAAAGCATAGAAAAGTCATTTCAAATGTACGAATTATAATCCAACTTTAGATTATTCGGAAAGCACTGTTTATATGTCATAACTATTGAAATATCTCTAAATTCGAGGTTAGGTTAGGTTGAATAGACCGCTGTCATATGTTATTCACATTCATTTCGTGATGAGGGTGGAATGAAAGGAGAAATGATTTCTAACCTCTAGCATAAACATACTTCTACGTTAAAGAACGAATTGATTAATTGACAACTAAATCCAATACAATATATTCAGAGTGCGCTTCCAGGTGATTTGATGACGAAACATTTTTAGCGAGCTGATGCACGACCTAGACTCATCATCATTCCAAATAATTTCTACTCTGCATTAAATAAAGAAATAAAGGTGCGTCCAATAAGTCGCACAACTGGATAAATGCAACAATAATAAAACTTCCTGCAATCTTTTTCACTTTTCGACATAATCACCCTGTACATTCAGACACTTATCCCATCTATTAACGAGTCCTTGAAAGCCGGTGGCAAAGAAATATTTTCGTTGTCGCAGCCGACGAGTAACCTCTAGGATTACGGCACCATCAGTTTCAAAACGATGGCCATCCTAATGACTGACTGCATGCCTACGATATGTCACACATCCTACACGACACTCGTACATATACTGCCATCTGTTGGAAGAAAATGTGCTCGTAATTTAAAACGGTATAAGAGAAACTGATGTATGCGACTTATATTTTGACTTGCCTCCGTAATAAACCTTTGTCCTTTGAAGAGTCCTTTGAAATTTCAAATAATTTCATCAATTACCTTTTCCTTTTTCCAAATAATTCACTTTTACTCGTATTGAATAAATATGATAAAAGAACGTCACTTCATTACCGGACAAACGCACGTTTTACAACATAAAACATAAAACATAGAGGTAGCAAAAGAGCTGAAGGTGGACCACGAAATATCTCAGTACCACAAGAATTTCAAGTTATCCACAAAAAAATAAAATAATAATCTCCTGATTCTTAGGTTTAAAATGTGTTTCGAATGATGGGGTGCAACAAATCGAAAGATGAAGATTTAATTGATTCTCAGAACACACGAAACAAAAGACCAAAGACGAGACAAACGGACTTTTGTGCCCCCATCTCCCCGACGAATACTCCAAAAATGAAATAAAATTTTTAAAAAAAGAAAATGCAACTTAGCAATGCCACTCAAATTTCCTAGTGAATCCTACGTCTGGTCAACTAACTGACGCGTAAATGTAAGATACAACTTATTCCTTTTGATGGGACATTAAGCGGTATGTTTGTGTGGTGATATCAAAAGTATTAAATATCCAGTATTTAATCACATTACATTACTATTAACGTTCATTACATAATCAAATACATCATTGTAGACTTACGATCTTTTACGGACGAACTGAATTTATTTTTTCTGATTAGAAGCTCACAATATTTGACTTACAATTACCACCTGAAAACGACTTCAACATAAAGTCAAAACGTTATGAGCTAATATAAATTCAGTTCGTCCGTAAAAGGTCGTAATCCTATAATTCTTTATTTTTATCAAATTAGTCTTCAGTGTATGCCTCTGTTGAGGAATATGACAAAGCTCTACTTTACATCGACAGTGATGCGTGTACTTAGCATCCGGTCCACAGACTTAAGTATTCAGAACACCTCAAATAGAATATTGATAATCTGAATTCCAAATTGTGCATTCCCAACTCTAGGCAACATTGTTTCTCGCTGCGTATATTTTGCTAATGTTCATTCTCATTTGAGTTACAGCATTATCTTCTGGGGCCAGTCCACTCAGAGCATTCAAACCTTTAGAATCCAAGAGAATAATTCGGTTTATGTGTAAATCTCACCCCCAAAATTGATGTTAACCTTTATTTAGAGAATTAAATATTCTCCCTCTCCCTTCCATATGAAGTAGTCGTGTTTGTTAAAACAGAAGTATTAAAATCACACCCCTGCTTTAGAAGAAATAGTCTAGTTCACGAACACAACACTCATAATAAGGCTAATGTGCATCGTCGTGGCGTGTCAACTACTGTTTACCAAAGAGACCCTTATCATTCAGGAATAATTTTGTATAAATATAAAATATATCAATAAATTGATTCACTTTAAATACGCGGTTAAATGCTTTCTAATGTGTTATTGTTTCTATAATGTGAAAGAATTTACAGATTTTAACAAACGAAGTTAATGAGAGTTTCAATTTCCTAATAAATATCGTTTTCCACATGACTTCGGATGATGTGATGCTAATTTCTCTTATACTTTACGACGCCATTGATTTAGTACTCTAGATACTGATTAATTTCCTTTCTTCATGCATATTGTTTTTGCTCCTTTTTGTTTGTAACTGTATGAAACTTTGGTACGGTTCTGTACATGATCGTCGTAGCCCCATCCTTGCCCAGGTTTTTCTCCGGGTGTAGGCGGACGTTTTTGGGCGGAAATGTCCATTAAAACCTTTCTTTTATTAATCTCTTATTTTTTTCACTGAGTAGGAATTAAACTTAAAAATAATCGAAAGTGACCGATATTAGAGTTGAGATCGTAGTTTTCGGGGCTGCTGAAATTAGTAGTGACATTCTCGAAGACGTCGAAGTTCACAATCAGCCCCTATAAACTCCAGCACCCCCAGGGAAGGGGATGCCATGAAGAAATATCGAACATGACATACCAGCCATAATTAATCGAACATGACGAGTCCATAATTTTCGGCGTCGCTGAAGTGATAGTGAAATCCCATTATCGTGTAAGTCTGGACTGAGCCCTCATGAAATAATCACATCACAAGCACCCCTTGGGTGGGGGTGGAAAAGGGTTTATGGATAAGAATAATTTAAAAGTAATTTTGAGATATTAAGATCCGCCTCTGCCTTAGGGCCCTCGATCGGAATTGATGGGATGGTCCCTTGCTTGCTTCCGGAGAGTAAATTAGTTTTTTTTTCCCTCCGCGTGGTCATACGCAGTTTGTACTGTTTTTTGACAATAAATTTATTTTATTTTATAAGAAATATGGAAATTGCACGAGGTTCACAGTATTAGGGTGCATAAGATTTTTAAACTACCAATGTCGTTGAGTTTAAGTTGAGATCACTTGGTGACACAGTATCCTTAGAGTTGGGGTGGGAAAGCGAGACGTTAAACGACCCATATTAGGGTAGAGTCCCTGGTTTTTGTGTATTCAGAGATGAATAATCGTATTTCCAATGACATATGTTACATTATGTACATTATTGACAGCACCTCTAAAGGGTTGGGAAGAGCATGAAATGAAAAATTATCAAAAATGTCACGAAAGGATTTTACAAAAATTTGCCCCTAAGGGGGAGAAATGGGAAATTGGTGTTTTCTGAAACCTTTTTCTGAATTACATCAGAGAAAATGAGGGATTAATTCACACCAATTCTTACCTCCATCATTAATGGATAACATTTTCACCGGTAAGAAAGAATAAAGTTACAGACATTACAAAATTCACGCGAGTAAAGCCACAGGTACTCAGCTACTATTACAATAAATATTTGGAACCAGAGTGTATCCAGATACAATGATGTATCCAGAGTTATCTACCGGAGCAGCTGCCACTTGTTGAATTTTGCAAACTCTACTCGTCACGGTTCTCCAACGATGTGTGTCATCTGGAATCAGTCTGTCCTTCCGCCCCTCCCCTCCCCTCCCTTGCTTCTAAAATCCTGGTCCTGGCTAACACCCTCTAACAACGGAGGAACATTCAATTTAAAATATCTGTGGCTCTTTACCAGACATGTTGCTCTACTAAAATAATAAAGAACACTAAATGAATTCCATCATACTGAAATTATTTCCAGTTACAAAGTACACAAAAAGAATAGTTTATGAGCTCCAGAACACTTTAATATCCTGTCACAATACACAGATATAGATTATGAAATGCACAAAAATTGTGTTAAATTAATTTAATTTCCACATTTCGTAGTCTCTCTAAGTCCATGAACATACTCTGAGTGTAGGACTACAAGTTAAAATGACCAATAAGTAGCTCCGGTAAATATTCACTCTGAAAACACAATATCAATAACATAATAAAAATAATAGGCGGTATGTAATTTACTTTAAAAAAAGGAGATTTTAATAGATATCAAAATCATTACAAATACACAAGATAAAAAAACACAATTTGTATAATACGAATATATTTGTACTTTGATTAATATTTAATACTTATTAAAATATAAACTTTCAAAACAAAACGATTGGTATAAATCTTTTCCATTACCAACCAATTCAGTTGTAAAATGTTGGGTGTAGTACAAATCCCTTTGAGAAGAGTTGTGTCACTGACAGAGGGAGACCACATACTGTACGATGCAACAGAAAAGGACGTATTTAATGAAATTTATCTCATGCAAGGATGAAATATGCACACAATAACAATGGTTCTATTACATTTTTCATTGGGAAACGCTAAACTTAAGTACAGTAACAAAAATTAGTATTCCTTTGACTTCGACACGTCATTCCCCTCGCTACAGCTCGCGCGTGTGGAATTGCAGTTTGTATTATCGCAAAGGCCACAATATTATTTATAATACCCAAACAACATAGACATCCTTCAATATACTCAGATTTTTCATCATAAGTAGTTTTTAATGACATTAAAGTCAATGAATAACAAAAGAGAACTTCTTAGATTTCTTTGCATACAGAGGACGCAGACGTAAAATTCAGGACATGTCCACAAAAAAACAGGAAGTCTGGTCACCCTACGTATTGGCCCTGAAAAACAGTATGACCTCAAATAAAACACACCAGTTTTTCAAACTACTTTCCTGGGAAAATAAAATATCTAGCAATATTCTACATTTCCCAAGTATTCTTCAATGAAATCAAATCAATATGGGTACATCCTCCTGTTTAATTGAAAATACAAATTTTATTAAATATCTGATTTAATATTCGAAACTTCTTTCCGGGTCTTAAGTTGTGTCGTCACCTTTTAACACCCAACGTTTTGTCAGTTCTTGCAGCCAAATAAATCCTCCGCTTTGCGCTAGGAGTCACTCAAGGGCTGAAGGGCAGAGAAGATTCCGACTATTAATGCGCTTAATTTAAAGTAGACATTTTTATAAATTTATGTTCGAATTTACTGTCGATTGATAGAGATAGATAGATTTTGTTTATCCTTCGTTAACATTTGTCCCACTGCTTCACACCTCAAAAGTCCTTTTCAGAAAAATCAGTGGGAGGAAAGAAGAAACTAGTAATCAATTTGACTCTGCACAGTTAAACACTTACACTAAGAACACAAGAATTCTTTGTCTATTTTGTTAAAAAATAAAATTATCTTTTCTTTGCAGCAATATCAAAGTAATTCGGAATTAAAGAAAATGTTCACACAGTATTCTTAAGCAAATCACAAAATAAAATCTGTACTGATAACAGAGTACTAAAGTCGTGTGAACAGTATTATATGAATACGTAAGATAAGAAATGATAAAAAAAAAAAAGAGAACACGCTTAAAATTTCAAACGAGTCGTCAAAGTACTTCTATCGTTAAAACTTGTGTATCGTTTGTTGCGACGGGAGTTACAACGGAGTCACTAAATTATCATATAGTTATTAAAACAACTATTGTACACTTCAGCATTAATCTGAGGAAACTACAACACTTTATACAATAAACTATTTTTCAAATTCTTTGGTCTGGATTCATCGTTACTCTTAGTAAGTTTGAACGGAAATCACTTTCTGTGCGCACACAATACGAGAGGCAACTGCAAACCAACAACAGGCAATAAGCGCACACTAATAAAAGCTCCATTCAAGACTAAAAGAGAATAATAATAATAATAATAATAATAAGCAATAAAAAAACATTAGCAGATCATGTAGTGATTTCTTTGCAAACATACAAGATACAACATGCATTCTATTCTCGTAACATTTTGCTCTCATATTTTTTTCTTTCCTATCTATCTGTTTGAGAGAACACAATAGTCACATTCGAATTTTGACTTGACAGCCCCGCTGCAATCCGCGTGGGCCCACCCCAAACACTTGACGCACTTCACCCAAATCTCGTCTCCCGGTCCAAAGTCTCCGCAGTATATGCACACGGGAGGAGAAGAACACACGGTGGTTTTACCTCTGCGACAGTGAGTGAAAATAGACTCGTTTCGCGAGAAAGATGAAGTTTCTTCGGCCGACGAGGATTCACAGCTGGACTCTACGTCCTCGACCGCGTTAGTGGAACGTTTGCTCTTGCCACCTCCTTCGTCGCTAGATTCCACTTTTCTCTTCTTCGAGAACTTATCAGCCACTTTACTAGCCTCGAGTTTCTGAAAAAGTTGTTTAACTACTCTGACAGCTACCTTCTTCGGAGGTTTCTTGTCGGGGCGGTAGAACATATTGAATATCTCGTCGGGAAGCCTTTCCAATACCACCACTGGTTTAATTCTCAAAACATTGCGCAGCGGTTTACTTTTTACAGATGTTGAGCTTAACATCTCATTGGATATCTCTTTGCTTTTTGATTTCTTCTTCTTCTTCTTCTTCGGAGAACACTTGTCGGACTGAAATTTTGTCAGAACAATGTTGTCTGTTCTCTTCCTTGGGTTAGTACTTTTGCGATTACGATTCTTGAATTGCACAGTTTTGGAAGAATCTTGAACGGGCAGAGAAACACTGGAATTAGGTATTACAGCTGCACTCACGCCAATTTTGGGCAAACTTACTTCACTATTAATACTGGAGGAATGTGAAACTTTTTTGGTCGAAGTGAGACTTTCTTCAGTATTCGCAACAGAAGAATGTTGTTCACTTTGAAGAGATGAATTTGTAGGAGACTTATTTGGCTCTTTGCTTTCGAGTGACTTATTCAAAGCAGAAGAAACACCGCCACTAAGAGAACTTTTCTTTGGTGCAGGAGGCAAAGATAAAGAATCCATTGCATCTGGAGCATCAGAAGCATTGGAAGCATCGGAAGCCTCACTTCTACAATCCACAGATTTTTCATTACTTTGGTCACGCAAATTAAGTTTCCTTGGTGAATACAATTCCTTCCTCTGTATCACTGGAATAGCGGAAGCAATATCTTTAACTGACTTTGAAGAAGAATTCTGAGGATCTTTTGATCCGACGTGACAACTGAATTCTTCTTTGACGCCCACTTCATCCTTCACACACACAGACGAGTAACACGTCTCCATTTCAGAGTCTGAATCTACCAGATCTATAACCTCTCCCCAAAGCACCTTCCCTACCCTCGATTTCTCATCCACGTTGACACCACTGCCCCAGCTGTCGGGAACAGACCACGGCTCAACTTTCACCGTCACCATCGGTTTCTCTTGCCCCTCGATAACCGACACGGCCGACCCGGTCACAGGCAGAATCGACTTGCTCCGAAGACACTTAGGGTCAACAAGATTCTCAGAACCACTTTTCTCTTGTTGAGAGAGGTTTCTCTTAGAACTCTCCTCGTAGGTTTCTCTTAGAACTCCTTGCGGAGCAACTACAGCGACACGAGGGTTCTCGCTGCGCAAGCGTTGCTTCAGAGGCTGTTCTAACGATTTATCCCCGAGAACCTTAGTTCCCGTTCCACTCGAATTTTCCACGTTGTCCCTGCTGCTCAGAGGTCGCATTTCCTCGGTCCCACCGGTCACTTCACTTCCGCCGGATCGGTTTTCTTTGTCAGGTTGCGGTAGGACTATGTCTTCTGCAAGACGAGGGTTTGTTTGTGGACGCGGCACAGGAACACTGAGAGCGCGACTTTCATTCGGATTCGATCGATTATCTTCTCGCGACGTGTTCTTGCCCTCTGCCTCCTCTGCCTCTGCCTCTTTCGTGCTGCCTGTCTTCTGGAGATGTGATTCGGCACTGAAGCACTCACGAGAAGNGTCTTCTGGAGATGTGATTCGGCACTGAAGCACTCACGAGAAGATGTAGCCACCGCTCCGTCAGAGTCGCTAGGAGAAGGGGAAGGACTTTCAACCCCAGAGTCACTGAGCGATTCTTTCGCTTTGTCAACTGGAGGTTGTCCCACTTTATGTACTTTTACTATGCTAAATCTATTTGGTTCCACCTCCACAATCCTCGTCTCTACATAACTTAGTTCAGAGATATCAATGAATTCAGGTAATTCTGAAACCACTCTAGAGTCCACTTCGTTGGCAGCTGGCAGCAGCCGCCCGCTCTCCTCCGTCAATTGTGGTGAAACTGTATGTGTTTCTTGGCTGGAACACGAACCGACGTTTCTCTGTGATTCGTTTTGTCTCGAGTGCCCGGCTTTAGCAAGAGGCAGTGTTCCAAAAGAGTTTCCATGTTGCCCCGGTTGAAGCAACAAAGGATGTTGTGTTTCCTTCATACCGTGTTCTGATGCACGGTCTGTGCTATGTTTGGTTGGCTCTTGGCAAGAAACAGACAAGTTCTTATGTGCTTGTGATTTGGAAAAGAGTGTTGATCGTTGTTCACCGCCCTTGCTGTCATTTAAATTCATTTTGATACTTGTGTCGTTTTGGGTTACACTAGGTGCATCCAGTTGTTTCCTCTGTTGTACCTGTTCAGACAACGACATCTCCGTCTGCCGATTGGATCGTTGCAACCTTTTCTTATTCTTTTGCTGCAAAGCAGTATTTTGACTCGGTATTTCATCTTTGCCACTGTCAGTACTCAATGAGCGATTTGTCCGCAATGTCTGTTTGAATGGCGTTTTCTTCTTTCTCTGCTGCACAAGAGCATTTTGGTTCTGTGTTTCCATTCCAGACTCATTGTCATTTTTCTGCAATGTCTGTGATAGTGTTTGATATTCTTTATTCCATTGGACCTTCTTCGCCTGCAGTCGATGTCTCGCTTCTTGCATTCTCTTCTTCCTATCCTCTTGCGACTTCAGTGCTTCCATCATTTGTTTCTTCTTTTCTTTCTGTTCTTCCTGAAACCTGGCCCTCGACAGATCTTGTTCTTCTTCCACTTGCTTCTTCTTAGCCTCTAGAGTTTCACCCGCTTCCGCCATTTGCGTCTTCTTAACCTCCTCCAGTTCCGACCTCACACTTCTCGCAGTGGACCGACCTTGCTCTTCATCCTGCGCCTCAACAACTTCCACAGTCTGCCTCTTCTTTTCATTTAGCTCCTCCACTTCTTTAGCTTTCCCCAAATCTTGCTTCACGTTTCGCACCGGATTCCTCACCAACACTACGTTAACCATCGACTCGGCAGAGATTCGTAGAAGTGCCGCTTGAACGGGTTTCAGTTGTGCGGGAAGGAAAGGATGGTCGCTGGGAATACGCCATATGTAACTGTGAACATAAAGACACACCGACGTGAAAACACACATGCACACATTAATGAGAAAGAGAGAGAGAGAGCAGACACTCTCACACACCCAGGAAACAATCCGTGCATTTAGGAGTATTGAATCGCGCGTAATATTTTTATAAGAACACCGAGTCTTATTATAGACAATCAATAAACAACTTAGATTCACAATAAAATATAAAAATTAAAAATTCATCTAATCTTTATTTCATTATGATGTAAATATTTGGGTTGACCTTAGTTGACAACGTTTCAAGGCTCCAATTTTGGCCTCCTCTTCAGGTCTATCCATTTCATTATCACTCAACTATACATCCTTTAAATATTGTGATTATCAAATCCACATGTCATTTCTAATCTAAACAAAGAAGTTACAAAGGTAACAATACTACGGAGTACAAATTATTGTTATGAAATGGTTTTTTAGATTATAATCAATAATTAGAGAGTAGCTATTACAAAGTGCCAAAGACCGTGTTGAGGACAACAAAGTAATTTACTGGGACTAATATACAATTAAGTAATAAACACAGTGCATTTCCGTTCGTGATATTTTCATGACGACATGAGAACTACAATACAGGAAGGAAACTACAATACACTTAATGTCCCTTACCCCAGACATTGCAGCGTGTCCACGAAGGCTATCTTGAACAACGATGCAAGTTTCTCTGGTTGGAGAAAGAACGGTTGTCCTTGGCTGCCCACATACTCCCGCCAGTTACCTCCCGACGGTACAAGAGTGCGACAGAAGATGGAGCGTAGACAAGTTAACAGTGTCCATGCATTGGCAGTCAACAGAGGGCTGAAATGCGCAACGCCACTAGGCAATCCCACGGGCGTAACACCACGTGCACGACACATCCTGAAGCAGGGCAGAAGCAGCTGCATTATAATAACAGTAATTTATTGAACCACTTAGATGATGACAATCATGTATGGCGAGTCATAGTACTAACAATAGTAACAATAATATTTACATATAAGAACAAAAACAATATAATAATTTTGATACATTTAACAATATTCATTTAACTTAGGTTAAGTAGAAGTTAACATATAGATACACTTTTTTTCTACCGTTACAGAATATTAATACTATTCATCTACGCTAGGGTTATTAGATATCTGTGGTGGGAATTCTGTTATTTTATTTTAATTTTATTAATTTATGTCAAGGTCTATATTTATGCTAAAATAGCATAATTTAATGTTGATGGATCTTTTCCTGCATCATGGGTCACTTGCTGCACCTTTGTTCTAATGATTACCTGCAACAGATTGTATGTCATATTATTACCATCAAGGTTAATAGTACTGGATCAGCTCCAACAAAAATTTACTGTTTTATATTATTTTAACGTAGTACCTGTGTAAGTAGAATTAATACACTAAAATGTCTGAAATAAGCATAAATAAGGAAAAGAGTATGCTGATTATATCTAGTTGAATCCAATCTATTAATAAAGTTAATTAAAAGTTATTTTATTAACACGTTGACTGCCGCGTGAATCACAGATGCTTCACGCACTCGTTCTTCTTGGAGGCCATGTCGCTCTGCCTCGTTTCATGCTAAAACGTTGTATTTACTTAGGGGCATGCTCCACAGCCACCTGGACACATGCTATGTTTTAGAGCGTAGAATTTTTGTATGTGAAGAACATAATAAGTATATATCTGAATATAAGTTTTTAAAAATATTTAATGTGATTTCCAATAACAAAAATTTACAGTAAATGAAACAATTGGATTTCGTTTCAAGAATATATATTTTCTCCTTTTAGATAGGATTTATTTATACAGTACAGACACGAACAGGAGAACATGAGAGCTATTACAAGAAGATGTTTTACAAGAAGGTAATATCGATGTATTACATTCTAAGAATTCTATGATAAGATACAAAATGTATTTGACAGAGTCAGATCAAACTCAAGAATAGTCACTGCAACAAAGGTCATCTAATTGTTGTGAGTCCGAGAAATCTCCGAGTTGCGCTGACAAGGACACTTGCACTGTGAGAAGGCAGTTTTGTTTGCAGGGCCGTGCAGTGCAAGGGTGATTCACGCTTCTAATTTCTTGGAACAAGATTTTAAAAATGTCATTTATCCTCAAAAACATTATATTTCACTATTTCACACCCATTCAAACACAAAAAATGATTTGGTCAGGGGCAAAGAAAAAATCTTTAGTACTGCGTCAGTCAACGTGTTAAAAGATTGGATTCAACAAAAATTTATCAGCTTATTCTGACAAAGGTTAACAAAGAAATAGGTAGAAGAAATTTCAGCTTAACAGGCTATAAGATCTTCAATAGCATGCCTAAACACCATAAGTCTCTTTCTACCAAGCTTAAACAATTAAGTATCACATTCAAAAATGATAATGATATTAACTTAATCTTGAGAAATTACTGGCAAAACTTTTAAACAATTTTTTGGCAATATACGGTATGTTTGTATATCTTATTTACATATTTCATACTTATTATTTTTCACTTTAGTAAAATATTTTATTGAAATGGAATCTTTTTGGATAAATATTGGGTGAATTTTGAATTTAATGTTGATGAAGAAATAATTTATCAAAATATAGGTGATTTGAATTATGAATTAAATAATTTAACTGACCTTAAAGTATTGATAATTAACATACATAGTATAAATAAAAATTTCAATGAATTTCCTGCTTTCCTGCGTAGTCTCATTTCACATATCACCTAATGTTATAACATGAACTGAAATGTTTGAGGTAAAACACATGCCTCATTTTAAATTGAATCAATGTAATATGTGAATTGCAGTATTATTGGTTGGGGTGCAGCACACAACAATGCACTGATTCCAATATCAAATTTACAAGAAAGAGTTATATATTGACTCATCTAATTCGTAAATATGAAAAACCAAGCAATAATTTTTTAAAATATTAGTAGGTCTAATTATTCTTTAAGGGAAAAAAATAATTCTTCTCGCAGAAGAAGCAGAAAAAAAAATCTAATGATATACAGCAATAATGTACCTGCTCTATTAAAAAATCTTATATGAAACAAAAAAAACTTTAAAGAAAAAACTCAGATGAAGGTGGCACCATAATTTATGATTTACATAATGAGAATTATAATATAAAAATAAATCAAATTTAGTTTCAGATTTTTAGTTTATATTACTATAGTTTAGTTTTGTGTGTATATTATTATTATAAATTTCTGTATTGAAACTGGACCCATACACAGGTAACTTATTACTTCCTGCAGGAATTTTGTACCTTTGTATTCTGTAACTAAATAGAAAATTATAGAAAAATGGCCCTGTTTTCAACTTCAGCAAACATTTATATGCGATAATTATAATCAAAATCGGTGCTGAAATACATTACATCATGGAAGTAGTGAAAAACATAATGAAACCATTGGAACACACTTGCCTGAGCACAGACAGGTTCTTGCACGCAGGATGGTCAACCATGAGCATGAGTATGGGTTTTTGGGGCGAGCAGCGGACGTGATCAAGGAAACGTCGCAGCCAACCTTCAAAGAGCACCTCCGTGACGCGTCCATGGCTTGACACAGCATACATCGCTCCTATCAGGCCTCCTGCACCACAAAGAGAGAGCCAATTCTTTCTACATTAACCTATTGTTGTCTCAAATTCCTTAGAATTAATTTCATTGCCCCAGTAGCAGCATATTCAACGACAATTTCTGCCTAAATTTATGTTTACTTTTATTCTGACATTTTAAAAATATTGGTAACAGAATTACAAATTAGAAAAATTGAATTCATCTGTATCATGTTAAAAAAATAAAATTAATACGATAAATTTCAAATCAATTTTCTAAATGTAAGGGAACTAAACACTTTTTACATTGGTAAACTGTCCCGCTGTTGCGCAAACTTTGCATTTTCTTGAAGGTCTTGCCTTCGATGTAGAAGGAATTGTTTCAATGAAGTGTCTCCAAAATTTACCTGCCAAATGTACGAGCACTCCACAGCTTTGGATTTTCTTCCAACCGGCAAATACAAAGTTACGACCGCTTCACTCAAACACCAACATAAAATAAAATCACGGAGGAGAACAATCCATATTTAACAATGAACCTCTGAAAGATTCAGAGAACTAGAAGAAATAAAGACACAAATGACATCTAGTAACAATAAGTCAAAATCCAACCTCGAAGTACAGGACAAGAAATGCCCACCTTTCATCAGGAAGTCCCTCAAAGGTAGAGGACGGACAGTGCCCGTCTTTCGTTGCGAATGGGTTAAGGCTATTGTCAGCTAGCAACAAGATTTTCAAATGACATAACTGACTCCATATAGTGGTGCTGATCTAACAATAAACTCTTGCGTTTTCATTTTGAAAAAGGTCTCGAGTTAGAATTACAGGTGTTCTAGCAAAATACTTAAATAAATAATGAAAGACTTACAAACTTTTATGGATGAATCACTACATTTTGTGAAGCGAGCTCAAAAAATATATATTATTCAATCTTAAAAGGTTGTAAGTATTTCATTACTTATTTAATTAATTATATAATGGACGTTAATTGTAGTAGTTCTAGTAAAATGGTCGCAACAATAACAAATAAAAAAAACTATTGGTTTAAATCAGTCCACGCTGGTTAATGTCTGTGCCCTATATATTATCAAAAACAATATTATCAAAGACAAAACTAATGTCTTTTACTTTAATCTACTCAAATGTATCAAAAAACCTATTTGGCCCGTGTTCCATATTAGATTGATCTCGGAGTATGCTCATGAGTACCTTACTCTCACACTTTCACTAAATTCAACAAATTATTCTGAAAAACTAAGGATACCAGGCTGATAGGACACAGATGGATCTATGGAAGAGGATAAGATTAAGACACACAGCACTCTTTCAAGTTAACAGAAAAATAAATGCAAGGAACTCACTCCCAGCTGATTAGAAGCCAGTTGGAATGAAAACTCTGAATTACTTTAAGAACTATTACGACAAATACGACTTCATATTAAAAACACTGTACTTCTATCTATGTAGCGAAGAAAATATTTTATTTGCAATGCAGAAATTGAGTTCACCCAAATTCACAGCTACAAACAAAGCTATGATGGCTAAAAGTGTGAGTGTGTCATTTATTGTAGTTCCAGAAAATAGAGTAAAATGAAAAGTACCAACCAAAATGAAGGGTATCAACAAATCAAAATTTCCCACACTGAAAACAAACAAAAAATCCAACATTACTTTTCAGAAACAAAGTCACCTCATTCCCAGAGTTCCTCAAGGTTCAATATAAGCCTCCAAACTCTTTACTGTTTTACCTAAACAATTATGCCATCCTCCACTTCTCGTCTTGTTTTCTTTTCGTGCAATTTGTCTCTTTGAAAACATGGATAAAACAGTATTCATGTCACAATAGTACAGTAAACCATCTGCCCTAGCCTTTTAATACTTTTCTTTCATAGTAGTATTTAGTGTGAACGGGAGGAGACGTAGCTTAGTGCCATTGAAGCTTATCTACATGGAACGATAGGAGGTAGGAAGAGCGTTGCAGGGGTTATTGTGAAGAGGAGTAGTTAGTGATAGTAAGAGTTAGTGCTACTAGGAGTAGAAGGAACCAACGAATTTTTATTTAATAAAACGTTTTTATTTTAAAAAAGTTATTTCACAAAAGTACATATTATCATAAACTATAGATTATTGGGAAAATATTCTTTGTAAATTGTAATTATTAAAATAACTACATTTGTGTTTTATTACTTGAGGTGACGCTGCCCCTAGAGAAGAAAAGTCCCCCTGTATGCAAAGTAGTTGGAAAACCCAGCTTCCCGGCCCACCTTACAACAACAACAACAACTCCTACCTCCCACCTCCGTGTAAATAAGCTTCAATAGCACAAAGCTACGTCTCCTCCCGTTCACAAATATAACTTTTGGAAAAGAAATGGAAAAATAAAGTACCCACCAACAGACAAGCCTCCTTCAGATGCACGTCGAGGCAGTTCATCGTCGTCGGCCTCCCCTCCCATCACCAAAAGAGGCAATGATGCCCAGCCGGCGGCAGACACTGCTGTGAGCACTGACAGCACAGGTGTCATCGGCCCCTTCTACACACAAACATTGAAGATGGAATAGGCATTGGCCCCATTATGATATGGTATGTTAAAGATTCAACATATCAAATGAAATCATTGATATTAAGTAATTTTGTTTTATTAAGGTGTTACACCTACGTTAACTTAAGTCAAGTTGCCAACTATTCTCGAAACTTGAAAATATTCACCAAAGAAATTCCAATCAATTAATAATTCATTCTTTACTGATTTTTACTATTGGACGAGGGCAATTATTTTGCAACTTTAAAACTTTAGATTGTCATTTGATTCTATTTCTATGATAATGGTCACATTGTCTTCAGGCATGTGTCGCAGCTGTCATTTCCATTAAAACAGTATTTTCAAAAGTTTTTGGCGAATGCCCAGTAAGGTATAAAAATCATATTGTCTTTGCATTCCTATTTCCAGCTGCAATGTTTTAGTAGAATTTTTTGCTATTTTAAACCGATACTTTTGTCAGGATATCAAAAAAAAACAAATCCTATGAATTTTCTCCATATAATCTCAGAGTATTTTTCAAATAAGTCAAATAATTCAAAATTTATTGCAGCAAGGGTATGAAAATTTATTGCCACTGGACAGGGAATGGTTCAAATTATTGTTGAAAGCATTTTTTTTTTTGGGGGGGGGGCAGGCACTGTAGCCTAGTTGCTGTGATGGATTTAATACCTTAACAGTACTGGAAGATGACAGAGCAGAAAAATCTCAATGCAGTACATTTGCAAATGCTTCAGTTGAAAATAAAAGAAATAAAAGAAATAATAAGGAAAAAGAACACAACAAAATTTTAAAATAATTTTGCAATAAAAATTGTAAGTATTACCTGTTTTTGTGGAACCTTTGACTTAAAATAAAACTTTTTGTATAAGTCAGATTAAGAGTAACATTTGTTATTTCATTTGAAATTATGCCCTTAAGGTGTATCCAAATTTTCATCTCTATCGACCTTTTTCCGGTTTGTAATGACCATATACACAGGGAAAATAAAAGAATAAGAAATTTCTTATTTGAGTTTGTGAAACGGACGTGTCTTCCTTTAACGGATACTACAAATTTTTTACCTCGAATGTAAATTTTTTTGTGAAGTGATCGTGTAACATCCTAACCTATTTTTCCAAATCAAGACCAGATAAGTTCCACTCTACCTCTTCAGCATGACCAGTTACATAGCAGAGGGGCCCGGCGTCCACAGTGAAGACCCTGGAGGGATTGAATTGCCCCCTGCGGATTGCCATCTCCAAACGCATTTGGGCTGCCAAACACAATGCATTCCGATCCAAACGTCGTTGCTGCAACAAACTACATTCTTAGGACATCATGTATTAAAGATTAAATTTCTCTGCAAACAACGAAAATTTTGGTGTACCGCATACCATCCGTAAGCAATTGCTGATTCAGTCATTGCAAATCTTCCCTCTAGCTTCCCTTTTATTCTATCACTTCTTCTAGCTTTATTTGAGCTAAACTCAAGCTCCCCAATTTTATTTATTTATCTACCATGTACCTATAGAGGTAGACATGTAAGTGATACCTGTGCATAGCTATGGCTTACACATTTATTTATTTATTTATTTATTTATTTATTTATTGAAACCCAGAAACAAATCACAAATACAATGTAAATAATACAAAGTATAATCCTACAGAGATAAGCCAAGTTTCCTGTGCATAGGGCTGGATAAATGCTTAAACTAAAATTCTTATAAACTAATACTTAAAACTAATGAAACTTGAAAATTAAGAAAAAACATTTTATAATGATACAATGCCATCTTTTTAAACATTATCTTAATTATTGTTCTTAATAACCTACTTAATTTTTTGAGAAAATAGTTATATATTGGACAGAATCCATTGTTTCAATTTAAATTTTCTCAATTTCATCCAATCTCAATCAAGTGTTTTCAATTCATTTGGTAAAACATAAAATTGAATATAGAAACCTATACACCCAATAAAATTTACCGTATACTAAATTATATAATAAATAAAACATTTATTCTTAATAACATTTTTTAAAACATTTTTATTCATCCCACTTCAAAGTAATATTGGAAATGTATTTGTGAAATAAATAAATAATAAATAAATTTATTGTCAAAAACAGTACAAACTGCGTATGACCACGTGGAGGAAAAAAAAACAACTAATCTACTCTCCGGAAGCAAGCAAGGGACCATCCCATCAATTCTGATCAAGGGCAATTCCTAAGGGCAGAGGCGGATTCANCATATGAGCCAAACGCCAACACAATCATGCAAGAAAATAGTTTTTGAAATTGTTATAAGTTGTTTAAAAAGTACTACAGCAATGGCATGATAAAGTACAAGACGAATTTAACTTTTATTAAAATCAATAAATTCTTTGTAAATAATTGCTATTCGGCTAGTAACCATGTCAATAATTTTTCTTTTATAATTTTACTACTTTTCATATTTACGGTTTTCAAGTCATTTGGCAAAGAATTTTTTTTAAATTGCAGTAATCTCACTTGTTTTATTTATTTTTGGCAGCAGCTTTTTAGACCTGTTTCTAGTGATGGAGTTATTGGTCAGGTATTTGTGTTGTAATAGTTTGTAGTAGAACAAAGTCAACTTAATTATGAAGCTATTTCTTGTTGTGAGATGCTCTTTACAGGAGGATGTCCTTTGTATCTTTTATTTACATTAAATTTCTAATTTAATTTGAGCTCATCACTTTACACTGAAATCCAATAGAATCAACGCATTCCATCCAAATTAAATTGCATCCCTCACGAAAATAAAATAAATATCTTACATCATAACTTGGGTACAGCAGACACATTGTTGCATGTTACCAATAAAATTTATAATGAATTAAATAAACAAAATACAGTTGTAGGAGCTTTCATTGACTTAAAAAAAGCATTTTCGATGCTGTAGACCATGAAATTCTGCTCAGTAAACTACATAGTATAGGGGTCACAGGGACTCCACTCAGTCTTCTTAGACATTACTTAACAGAGTAATGTAATACAAAACAGTACATTAAAATACAAAACAGTACATTAAAATATATGAAACTTTAAGTGATTGTAAGAAAATTAAAACTGGGGTTCCTCAGGATTCCATTCTTGGTCCATTGTTCTTTATAAGCATTTTGAATGACCTACTTTTAGATACCAGTGACATAACAGCTTATGTAGATGACACTCAAGTTATAGGAGTGGGCAAGAACTGGGGTAAAGCAGAGACAGACATTAATAAAAAACTAAAAATTGTGAATGACTGGTTCGAAGAAAATGAATTAACAATCAATGTAGATAAGACAGTATTTATGCCCTTAGGAAGTTATAAAGACAGCTTACCTGACGAATTAACTATAAAAATAGGGGATAATAGTCTACAAAGAGTAAATAACTACAAATATCTGGGGGTCATCTTTGACTGTAATTTAAGATGGGACTACCATATAAAAACTGTAGTGAACAAAGTGAGATTCTACCACTACATCTTTTACAAACTGAGACATCTTACAGCACAAAAACTGAGAAGAATCTACTTCGCCTTTGTTAATAGTATAGCCTCATACGGTTTGATAGCTTGGGGCGGTGCGCACCAAAATATTCTTGTGCCACTAATGAGAACTATTCAATCTTTTCATAAAAAGACAGGGGAAATTAATATGGGGCGATTAGATACAAGGAGAAACTTTTGCCTTCTCTCATTATTACAATTCTATGAAGACCTTAATAGAAAACATCTTTGCACACAATCAAAGACAAGGAATAAGCCTTTGCCTCTCCCACAGGTCTCCAAGACTATTTACAAAAAATCTAGCCACTTCACAGCTACTAAGGTATGCAATTTATTACCAAATGAGAATTATAAAACATTAGAGGGAACTAAGGGAAACTAGATAAAGATACTACAAGACTGGCTCCTCAAAATTGAAATAAACAAAATAATAGACTGAGTCACTGCAAAAAAGTGTTTAACCCTATAAAAGACATCTGTAGAACCAATATTCTATTAATATATACCTCAACATATTTAACATGTTGTGCTTTAAGGGTTAGAGAAATTTATATCGAGGAGTGTAGGGACTGTTTCACACTCAATTTTGTATGCAATGTCTACTTTATGATTTGATATTTTGTTTTTATATTTTTTATTCTGTATGTATATCTATTCCCGTGAATTATTTCTTAATACTTCTGGTGTACTGTATGAACTGTGTATTATATGCTCATGCTCCATATATTCTGGGCATGAGTTCACCTTAGAGGCACTAGTTACCTCTTGTGGCAGGCATTCATTTATTTACTATGTAAGATGATGTACTGCTTATGACGAACCATCACTCATTCAATCAATAAATCATTAAATAAATAAATCAATCAATCAATAAATATATCAATAAAACAATCAATCAATCGATCGATCGATAAATAAATAAATTAATAATGTTCATTCGTTGTGTTATGCCTAACAGAGCATTGGCTTTCCGATAATGACATCAAAAGTACTTTTATTCCAAATTATTCTTTAATTAGTTTTACTGCCAACAAAATTTCAAAGGCAATCATCCTCACGGCTGTACATATATCGAAGTTAGAAATGATATTTTATCCTCCCCACTGTTAGGTTACGAGAAATTCTGCTCGGATGGTATATTTGAACTCTCTGCAATTCATTTGACCAATAAAGGCATTGTAGAATTATGTATTTACAGACCTCCTCAATCAAATGAAATATTTTTCCTGCATTTCAAAATCATATTAAAATGTCTAACAATGAAATATACAAAATCTATTGTTATCTGTGGCGATTTTAATATATATTTCCTCAGTGAATCAGATTCCACGCACAATCCCAAGAATTGGTTCAATAATCTAATCAGTTCCTACAATAATCGACCCCACTCACCTCTCTGGTTCATCCCAAACATTACTGGACCAGATAATTGTCAACAATAAACTCACGTATGCTTCTCAAGTATTTAAACAGGGGTATAGTGACCACTTTGCCCAAACATTAACTATTGAAGATAAATTAAAACCATGAAATATCCTCTACAAGATTACTTGACAGTTTGACGGAAAAAAATTAATAATTTTTACAAACCGTTTACATCAGGAAAAGTGGGATGACCTGTATAAATGTGAAAGCACCAACGATAAATTCAATGTATTTTTTTCAATTTTCTTGAAGTGAATCTACAACTCTTGCTTTCCTATAAAAAGCAAGTTAGTTAAAGTAAACAATCACAATCGATGGATAAAACAAGGGATCAGAATTTCTTCCAAAAACAAACATCATTTATATTATCTTTCAAAACTCAATAGCCAACCATCCGAGTTTCATTATTATTTCCGTTAATATAAATCCATTCTTAGAAAAGTGGTCTATGCAGCTACAGTGATGAAAAATGACAGACAGATAATAGAATAGAACAACCGGACTAAAACTATGTGGAATAATAAAAAGAATTACACCAGAAAATCACCAAGAAAACATTTCTTTACTAGGCAATGGCAAAATTGTATCAAATCTAAAGGACATCGCAAATTTGTTCAATTCTTATTTCTCAAAAATAGGTAAAATATCAAAACCAATGTCCATCAAATACATCCACTCATGTACCACATTCCATGTTCACTTCCGAGACTAACTCTAGTGAAGCTATGAGTGTCATCAGTTCTTTAAAAACTAAGTATTCAGCAGGGATAGTAAAATGTACCTGAATTTATAGTAAAATGTACCTGAATGTATAGTCTCATGTCATATTAAATTCACTCACTCATATTTTCAACAGTTCCTTGTGAGAAGGTGTGTTTCCTGAGTATTTAAGAATGCTTAAGTGAAACCATTAAATAAGAAAGGGAAAAAACGTGATGTTGGAAACTTGCCTACTTTCTCAAAAATCCTGGAAAAACTCTTCTATAAGACACAATAACATTCACTCAAACGATCAGCACGGCTTCAGGAAATCCCTTTCACCTAACAGCGCAAAATTTGCTTTTCTAAATGATGTAAACAATTCTCTTGACCGTGGAGTTAATCCACTAGATATTTTTCTTAATTTATCTATCGAAACCATTCGATATAATCGATCATGAAATTCTTCTCTCAAAAGTGCACTCATACACCTTTCCTGAATTAACACATTAAATGCCCCCCAGGGGACTTACATCTAGTAAGTACGTGTTTGGCGAACACGGGGCCCCGAGCTGAGTCTGGCATTACTTCCACTTACTTGTGCCATGCTCCTTCCTTTCTCTTTCCTGACCTTCCTTGGTCACCTCTTGTTCTTTTCGATCCCGACGCTATTAGGGCTAGGGTATCTTTCATTTTC
>NNCF01129959.1:381-54428 GCA_002313205.1 Laupala kohalensis
TATATATATAGTGAGATTTGAATAATCTAGTAATTAGAATAATAAAATCATTCTCGTTCGGGCGTATGAAATTCAAAGGACGGACGAAGAAGGGAAGTCTTACGACTCTCTAGAAATTTAAAGGCTTACCGTTGAGAGATGACGAAGGGGATACTCACATCTGGTATGGTGCGGCAACCCATTGTCGGCTCTTTGTTGTAGAAAGAAATTTATGGCTTTTTAGAAATAGTGAGTTAGCGTGGGGGTGGGTAAAGCGACCCAACCCGACCGCAATAACCCAGGATACGCGAGGGTGTACGAGCAAGAACCAACTTGTCAGTAAAAGTCGTTGGAAGAAAAAGCGTTGGAGATTATTCAAAATCCTTTAAAATTTCCCAATCAGAATTTAGGCTTAAGAAGGGGGAACCGTTTTTGCATTGGAAGTTTTCGGTCACGTGAAGTTAAAAATTTGGAAGTGGTAAGGGAGGTGTAGGAAGGGAGGAAGACCATTTAAGGAATGGAAAATGAAATTATAGGATCATTCATCTTGTTCGTTCAATCTTTTGCGAGTGGTCTTTTGCCTATGATCTTTCGTTCACGCTCGTAGCTTCTTAACCATCTAGCTTTTTGAGTTTTCGGCGTGAGCTCTCGGAGCTTCGCCTCGTTGCTTCTCGTTGTTGAAACTTGTTGAAGTTCTAGAACTTGTGATATTAGACCTGATCACAGGAAGCGAGATTTTTTGGCGCGAATAAATTGTAAGAGATTTTCTTCACGGACATGTTTGCGTTAATACCCTGAAACAAGTATTTTCGAGATTTCGCACTAAACACTAGCACTTCATTTTTGAAAGATGCTGCGCTCGTGTCGATGGCTTGCCGATTTTTTTTAACATCGGGCAAATCTGATAAATTGTTCCCGAACCGAGCCACGGACGAACAATTTCCGGGTGGCTATTCGGAATGAACGAGGTTAGGCCGACACTGCGCTTGAAGGGGCCGAGCTCGCAGAGGATAATAAGGGCAATTTCCGGTAGCCGTCGTTGATGACACCGTCAGCGATCGCCCGAGATCGCAGCCTGGCCGACCTTGCGAGGACACTACTCTCTACGGTCTGCCGTGGTTTGTCATCTTAAGAGGTATTTTACGACGGTTGGTGATGTTTAACCCAAGTCGTAATGCGCTTGCGCGTAATGAATAGTGTGGCATAAGTCATAAAAGAGGACACGAACTGTGGACTTAATTAGTGCAAAGATAGATTTTAAATGTTGATAAAATTATGCTATTGTTAAATTCAGTGTATTTCTATTTTTTTGAGAGAGAGGGAGATTTTAAATGTTGATAAAATTACGCTATTGTTAAATTCAGTGTATTTCTATTTGTTTGAGAGAGAGAGAGATTTTAAACGGTGATAGAATGATGTCATTGTTAAATTCAGTGTGTTTTAGTTTTTTGGAGGCAGGGATTTCATATATGTGCTAGTGTTTATGTTATCATTTGGCTACCATTTGTGTGTTTCTTTGAGGGAAATAGCATGAGGGGTTTTATTGTAATTAGAATTAGGTGATTAAATTTATTGGATTTATTTGTCAATAGCGTTTTTCTTGAGTGGAACTATTGTATGGCCCTTTCCTTCACTAAAAAAATGCAAACCCCAGAAATATTGTGGAACCCTGAGATCAATTAGTCGAGGCGCTCAAAATAGATCAAAATTGTAAATTCCAGTGTATTTTTAACCCTAAAAGATTCGTTCTGCCACTATATATATATACACACATACATACAGTTGCCACAAGCAAGCATTTGGTCAACTCTGCCCGTGAAGCGATTTTAAAGTGCGCGGTTGCGCCAAGCTTCAGGTGGAAGCAGCGGGGACGAGCACGCGGCTGATAAGAGCTACCGAGCTGAAACAGCCACTGCTTCTCCTCCGTCACATCCGTCGCCACGGTATTCCAGTCGCATATGAGATATAAATAGGGGAGGAGCGAGCGACTACTAGTGATGATATGGGGATAGAGCGTACCTAGTCACTGAGGGAGAAAGGGAAACAATTCCACAACATTGCAACGCTTCTTAGACACCACGGGTTCGGAAAACGGTGAAAACGACGTTTGGAAACTGGATCTCGATGGCTTACATTTTCATATTTGTACATGCTATTGGGATTATGTGTTGACAATATGTTGAAGATCGAGACATCGAGGACGCTCTTCGATAATTTAAGAACTAGAACGTTCTTCGTTATTTTCAAAGTTCCAGTGTGCCATGTGAGTCTCAAGCGTCTAATTGGTACGAGTGCTTCCCTGTGTGAGCTGCCTGCTAATAGGCTATTATTAGACGTTATTGAGCGATCCGTCGTTGTCGAGGAAGGACCTACGTTGGTTCCTCCTTACTTTTTTGCACTCTATTTGAGTACTTTTCTACTTGAGTAACAATGACCGGCCGCGGCAAAGGAGCGTGGTTTGAATCCGTCGTTGTGAGCAGTGTGAACAATGTGGTGTGAATTCGACGTTGTGGTGTGATTTGAACGATCCGTCATTGTCCAGGAAGGACCTACGAGGTTGTCGAGAAAAGATCTACGAAGCACTCTATGGAGTACTTTTCGACTTGAGTAACTATGACCGGCCGCGGCAAAGGAGTGAACAGTGTGGTGTGATCAGTTTTTTTGAGCGATCCGTCGTTGCCGAGGAAGGACCTACGAGGTTTTGTCCCTTTTTTGAGTACTTTTTGACTTTGCTCAACTATGACAGGGCGCGGTAAAGGCTTTCGACTTGAGTAACTATGACCGGCCGTTGCAAAGGAGTGAACAGTGTGGTGTGAACAGCGTTGTTGTTAGTTTTTTGTGTGCTAACTTTTGGATGCATGGTGTGTTTCCGTCGTGTGAGATATTGTTGGTCGCCGTGTGAGACGCTTTGAGTTCGCTGTTCCTCCTCTCCCCGCGCCCGCTGTTGAAGCAGTGGAGAGATACAACCTGCGCCGCTCAGTGCGTTGTTCGCGGCTCTGCAGCGAGGAGCGCGAGGTGGCCTTTGAAAGGGTTGAGGTTCGCCGAGAGAGAGCGCGCTCGTGCCCACCGAGCTCGGTGACGCTAACGCCTCCTCAGAGCGAAACGCAGAACGGCCACGGCAGTGGACAGGGATGGTGGGTGCTCAACCCCGCCTCCCTTCAGCCCGGTGCGTGGAATAATCAGCCCGCTACCGGAGAGCCCGCCAGAGGTGTCAGGGCAGGTCAGAGGTGAGCGGAGGAAAGTCAACTTCTCCGACTGCCTTCCCTCTTGAAATGTAACTGCCACCGCCGCCGCCACCGCCGCAGACAATTCTGCGACAGACGCCGCCGCCGCCGCAGCTTACTCGACACCAGGAGAAACATACCTCCCTGTACCGGTCGCCGCCACCGACCCCTCGGTGTCGGGAGTGGTCTCATCCCCCGCCGTCTCTAACGAGTTGAGCACGCTCGACGCCGCCGCCGCTGCCTCCGTTGTGTGGGATTCACACGCGCTCTGGCAGTATCTCAACAACAAACGGATGCCACCCTGCCGCCTGATGTCGCGACGCAGCCAGTCACCGCCGTGTCTCCCGCTGCCGCCACGCGCCTAGCCGCCTCCCTGGCGCCTGCTGTGGCCGCGCAGCCAGTGTCTGCTTTGGCGCCCGCTGCCCCCGCGCAGCCACCTGCGACCGCCGCCCTGTCTGCGACCGCGCCAGCTGCCATCGCGCCTACATTTGCTTCCGTGGTAGCTACTACCACGAAGCCGACACCAACACAGCAGCACCCCGGCCCCGTGCGGCGGCGGCGGCGGCGCGCTGGACCCCCGCGACAGCACGCAGGCACCGCGCAGCAGCGCGCCGGTACCACGCATCAGCAGCGCGGCAATACCACGCAACAGCGCGCGGGCCCAGCGCAGAAGCGCGTCAGCCCCGGGGAGCAATGCCCCGGTCCCGCGCAGCTACGCGCCGGTCCCGCGCAACAACGTTCCGGTCCCGCGCAGCTACGCGCCGGTTCCACGCAGCAACGCGCCGGCGCCGCGCAGCGATGCGCCCGCCCAGCGGAGAAACCCGCCGGACCCACGCAGCACCGCACAGACCCCGCGCATAGCCTCGCGGTAGATGTTTGCGCGAGGAAGCCAACGCGTCCGATGGCTCCACGCCCACCTCCGCCGAAGAACAGGCTGTGGTACACGAATTCCGGAGGGTGCCTACGGCGGTGGAGAAGATGAAGGCACGGATCACGGCACTTCAACAGCGCCTGTTACACATGGCGCACGGACCGACAGCTTGAGCGTGCTCGGTCCCGCTCCAACACCGGAGACGGCAACGAAAGCGGGGATGCAGCTCGGCGCCGCCGGAGTGCCGTGACCGCCATGCCAGTCATCGCCCCGCCGGGGTGGGACCTGCTAGCCTGGAGGAGAAGAGGAGAAGAGGACACCCGCAGCGCAGCCGTGCAGATGACACGCCCGGAACCCGCGCTGTGGTTGCGTCGGCTCCTCGGCGGGAGGAGGGCGTGGAAAGAACACGCAATCAACACGTTCATCCGGCGGTGGCAGAGCGTGCGCGAGCGGTGGAGCGTGCCACGTCCTCCCGCGCCGGTGTTCTGGCGAGGGCGAAGGTCGCCCGTGACGCTCGCCCAAGGGAGGCCGCCGCGACGCTGTGTGATGGGGATGTGCCGTCACCTCCCACCCTCTATGCCTCGGTCGCTGCCTCCTCCATCGACTACGTGCCGGCTGCCAGAGGTGCGCCCGCTGCCCCCGCGCAGCCAGTCGCTGCCAGGCCACCCGCGATTGCGCAACATATCACCGCACTCTCGTCAGCCACCCCCGCGCAGCCAGTCGCTGCCCGGCCACCAGTGAACACCACGCAGACTGTCACTGCCCCTTCGCCCGCTGCTGATGCGCAGACACTTGCCGCATTACCGCAGCGCGCCGCCACCGCACGGGAACGTGCCGGGGCAGCGCGAGGGTGTGCCAACGCCGCGCAGCAGCGCGCCAACGCAGCGCAGCAGCAGCCAGCCACAGGGGGCCCTCTGCTCCCTGCATCGGCCAGGAGAGCAGTTGCGGCGGCGGCAAGACGCGCGGCCGGAGCGGCTGCCCATCCACGCACTGACAACATGGAGACAGCCTCCGCGACCGCGGTGGCGCAAACAGCGGTGCTCGGCCCTGCTGCTCGCACGACCGAGGCCGCGGAACGCTCGGCGACATCACTGTAGGGCGATCTTCACGAGCGCTGGAGGAGCTGGCGGAGCAGCTGCGGCGGCTCTGTGGTGCCAGCCCCACCGAGCAGGCGGCAAATAAACATGAGGAAGCATACTCTGAATTAATAAAATGCTTCCAAACCTCAGTTCACTTGCCGCCTGTGAACGAGGAGAGGAGGGATGGAGGCGAGCGCCGGGACACCGAGGACCCGGAGTACATCAGGCGCCTCTACAAGAGAAACCCGCGCCGGGCCATGTGCGTCATAATGGGGGATGATGGCGCGCGTTGCCCGGTGCCGCGGGAGCAAGTGGAGGCCCACTTCCGGGCCACCTGCGAAGCGCTGCCCCCCTCCGACCTGGATGGATTGTACGCGGCGGTGCGCCGGCGGCGTGGAAGAGGTCGCGCACCTGCCTGATTTTTAAGGGCGGAGAAGCGAGCGACATTGGCAACTGGCGCCCCATTGCGCTAATGTCAACGCTCGCTAAGCTGTACGCGGGCATCTGGGCGTCACGATTCTCAACATGGGCCGAGCGCAACGGGGTCTTCTCCGCGGTGCAGAAAGGCTTCCGTCCCTTCGATGGCGTCTTGGAGCACAATTTCATGCTTCAAAACTCCATTGGGCATGCCAGACGCCATCGCAAGGACCTCTGCGTCGCGTTCCTCGACCTCGCGAACGTTCGGCTCCGTGCCACACGACGCCATATTCGCTGCAGCAGAGGCAGCGGGCACCGGGAACGCTTTCCTGGAGATCGTCGGGGACCTGTACGCCGGCAACAGCACTACCATCCTAGCGGGGGATGGGGCAACTAGCCCCATTTCAATCCGTCGCGGCGTCCGGCAGGGCTGCCCACTGTCGGCCCACTTGTTTAATTTAGTGGTTGACGCAGCCCTGCGGGAAATAGAAGTTGCAGCCCCGCACCAGCCCTCGGTGCTGGCGTACGCAGATGACATCGTCGTCTTGGCGGAGACCCCGACTGATCTGCAGGAACGCATCAACAAAGTGGCAGACGTCCTCCAGCGCGTCGGCGTCCGTACGAAGCCTTCCAAATGGCGCTCCATCCACCTCGTTCTCGGAGGCCTCCGGAGAACGACGTTCACGGTGGATGGGCGGCCGATGGAGGCCCTGGACCTCGCACAGTTGGCGCGTTACCTGGGCAAGCCGGTGGGCTACCAACTTTCCCCAACGTGGGAGGACGTGCGGCGGGTGCAACAGGCGGCCTACCGGATAGTGTATGCGTCCCTCCACCCCTGGCAGTAACTCTCGGCCCTAAAAACCTTTCTTCTCCCCTCCATCTACTTTCCTGTGCGGATGGGCGACTTCTCTAAAACACAGATGAGTCGCCTTGATGCAACCATCCGTCCCCCCCTAAAACACCTCCTTAACCTCCCCCAACGTGCAACCTCGCACTACCTTTATGGGTCGAGAGACGCGGGAGCAGTGGGCTTTTATGAGATCGCAGCGGAAACAGACATCTGGGCAGTGGACGTGGGGTTTAAAATTCTCACGAGCAGCGATCCCCACGTCCGTAGCTCTGCCACCGCCGCCCACGCCGAGGAAGTCCGTTACTGCCTCGCCACCGTGGAGACAACACCACAACTGCTGGGCGCATACCTGTCCGGTGAGGCAACGGAGAGATTTCCCGTTGTGAGTAGCTGGTGGTCGAGGACGAGGAAGGCGTCACGCCGCTTAGGCGTCGCGTGGCGCTTCACAGAAGACGAGGGGGGAGAGAGCCTCCCCTCACTAATCCTCCCCGACCCCAGCGAATTCCGACGAATTCTCTCCGCCGCCGCCAACATCGAGCCACCTGCCGCTGTTGTCGCCACAGCCACTAACGACAACAATGCCGCAACCTGGGATACTACTGCTACCACCACCGTTACGCTCAACGACCCACTCACGGCCGCCGCCATCCCGACTGCCTGCGTGGATGCGCACAATGCGCCGCCTGCAGCTGCCGCTGCCGTCACGGCCTCCGCCGACACTCTGGTGGCCGCCGTGGACATGGCCTCCGCCAGGGTCGCCGCCGCAGNCGCCGCCGCCTTGGCCGCCGCGAACCTGGTATCCGCCGGGGGCGGAGCCGCCGCTGTGGAGAGAGCCGCCGGCGCGTGCGCGGCCGCCGCCGGCGCGTGCGCCGCCGCCGGGGACGGAGCCGCCGCTGCGGGCAGGGCCGCCGTCTCGCACGCTCCCGCCGACAACGCAATGGGACTCAACCGCCGACGCCCAGCAGATCGCCCCCGAACGATGCATCGCAAGGAAGCAAAGCCACCTCGTCGTGAAGCGCCTCAGGCAATTGTGTCAGCAGCTCCACAACGTGAAGTGGCTGCAATGCTCCAACCAAGGCCGCTCTGCTGAGGCTCTAACCCGGAGTGGCCACACGAGCAGCCACTTCATCGAAGGGGGCTGCGAATATAAGACGTGGCGCTTCGCGCATTGCGCGCGAGTCAATCTGTTACGAGGGCTCCGCAACAAAGTCTATGACAATGCGGATCCCTCGGCAGTGGCTTGCCGCAATGGGTGCCTTGATGCAACGGGAGCACCGATGAAGGACACCCTGGCACATGTTCTGAACAACTGCCTGGCCCACGGAACCCAGTGGACGCTGCGCCACAACCAGATTGTTGCAGCCATAAGAGGCGCAGCACTGGGTTCCGGCCACCATGTGCTAGGGGTATCCAGAGCCTTCAAGGCGGACCAACTGAGGCCTGACCTTGTGGTCGGCAAGGGGAACAACATTTTAATATATGAAGTTTCCGTCCCCTTCGCTGGTGTCCTGGACACAGTGCGCGCGGAAGAACAAGAAAAATATGACATACTCCGCGCGCACTTCCTTGGTCTGGGATACCTCCAGGCCGAAGTGGTCCCCGTCATCATCGGCTCGCTGGGCGAGTGGACTCCGGAGAATGACGCCGCGCTAAGGAAGATCTGCAGCAACAAACGGCGTCGCAAGGCCCTGTCGGAGAAGATGATCCTCGATGTGCTAAACGCATCTAGATCCATTTTCAACAAGCACATCAGGGACCTGGGCTTGCAGATCCGGAGTTCCGGCGGCGTGGGCGAGGAGCTGCCACCTGCCGTGCTCCAGAGCTGCCAATCATCGAAGAAGAAGACCTGGGGCACGAAGAAAATTTAGGATGCAGGAGCGGAAGAGGAGGACACACTAGAAGAAATAACCTCCTCTCCCTCTCCTGTATCCCCATTACCAAATAATTAAATAATTCGATTAATTAAATTCCTTTGTAATATTCCTTTGTAAAATTAATTAATTTTTTTTGTAAAATTAAGAATAAAAATACAGTGGGCTCAGAAGCCGCGGTTCGATTAAGAATTGATGAGAATAGTGAGATCGAGTGATACTAAGTGATTTGTTGTGATTAATTAGTACTGGTACTGAGAGATTTTAGTTTTGTTTCTTTACAAAATGGAGATTAAGGAGATAATCACGAAACTAGACAGTAGTAACTATTATGCCTGATCTTGTCATGTGCAATCAATTGTGGACAGTAAGGATTTGTGGGAAGCCGTGGAGGGCGGGTGGACCGAAACTGAATTAGAAGATTGTAGTGCTGAGGAGAAAAAGCAAAACAAGAAGACATTGGCCTTTCTCAAGATATTAGTATACTCAGATGTGAAATATATTAATCCAGAATCTAAGAATGGTGTCAAATACTTTGTGACTTTCACAGATGATTTTTCCAGGTATAATGAAATGGAAGTTATAGAAAGAAAAAGTTATGCCTTTGACTGTTTTGTGAGCTTTAAGAGTAGAGTTGAGAGACTAACAGGCCATAAAATAGAGAGTTTTCAATCTGATGGAGGGGGTGAATACATTAGTAAAGAGTTCAGTGATTATCTTAATCAACATGACATTAAGAGGAGGTTAAGTACTACAGGAGCCTATCAGCAAATGGGGTAGCAGAAAGGATTAACCAACTAACTTAGAGACTAGTGCATGATAATACATGCAGGCGTGCCTGAGTTCTTTTGGGGAGAGGCTGTAGCCAATTTTTGTCATGTCAAAAATTTGAATCCATCTAAAGCCATAGAGGGTGCTATACCAAATGAACCATATTTTTGATAACTTGCCTATAAAGAAATTAAGAGACTACTAGTATTTGGGTATAGGGTCTGGGCATTCAAAGAAAATGTAGAGGGAGACAAAGTAAAACCTTGTGCCATTGAATGTATTATGCTAGGGTATCCCAAGGATAGATGGGGGTATAAGCTATGAGATCTGAAAAAAGAATGTATTGCGTACTCCATACATGCTAAGTTCAGAGAGCATATTTTTCCAATGAGAGAATATTTTTGATAGTGCTCCTTCAATTGTTGAATTAATTAGTGATAATGATGATGATGATGAGAGTGAGGAAGAGACTGGTGAAGAAAAATCTGATGTTGGAGAAGAGCCTGTAATCGAGTCCGTAGTTGAAAATGGTGTTAATCCTGAACTCCGTAGATCTGCTAGAGTGAAACAAGATAAACTTTTATGTAATATGCCCTGCTGTAGAGCTTCTGAATTACAGGAAATATGTGAAGTGTCGGATCCTAAAACTAATGAAGAGGTGCTAAGTAGTAAATATAGGAGTGAGTGGATAAAGGCCATGGGAGAAGAAATATTAAACCACAAACAAAATGTCAATTGGAAATTAGTTAAAAGGCCTGAAAATTGTAAAATTACTGGGAGTAAGTGGGTTTTTAAAACAAAAGTAGATCAAGATGGCAGCATTGAGAAACTTAAAGCCCAGGGGTGTAATCAAGTGCCTGGTGTTGATTTTTCTGAAACATTCTGTCTTGTTGTTAATAGAGATGTAATAAGAATAATGTTTGCATTGTCAATCGAAAATAACTGGGATTGTCATCACATTGATGTAAAATGTTCTTACCTTAACAGTGAGATCATAAAGCAGCCAGCTGGTTTTGTTGATAAGAATCATACGGAGTTTGTTTGTAAATTAGACAAAAGTATGTATGGGCTTAAATAAGCAGGGAGGGACAGGAATAGGCATCTGCATAAGGTATTGACAAATTTAAAATTAGACAGAGTAGTTGGCGATAATTGTGTTTTGCGAGAGTAAGCAGTTATTTGTAACTGTTTATGTTGATGATCTAGGTGTGTGGGGGAACGCAAAAGAGTGGAATACTTTATCAATTTTTGTCTTAAAAACGTGAAGTTAGAGATCTGGGTTTCCCCTCAAATTTTTTATCAGTTAAGTTTGAGAGAAAAGGTAATGGATCTCTAAGGATGAGTCAAACAAATTATATAAAGAGTTTACTTTTAGACGATAATTAGAAAATTGTAAGGGAGTTAGAACACAATTGCCTATGCCAACAAAGATGTGCCAAAATTCATTGTCAATGGACCTTTTGATATAACAGCATCTAGGAGTGCCATTGGTAGCATTAGATATATTGCAAATGTTACCCGCCCTGACATAATGTTCTCTATATGTAGTCTTATTCAAAAGAATGAGAAACCAACTGCAGAAGATTGGGAAAATATTAAACATTTGCTGCGGATATTCAGCATACCAAAGAAATATCCTTGTGCTATAGAGCTATTGCTGCAACTGGAGAACTTGTTAGAGCAGGGGTCGGCAACCTTTTTTGGCCGCGGGTCAAAATCAATTTAAAATGTGAGTATTAAAGAGACGTTTGTGTCAGAGATATTTTCGACATGGATCTTATATACATAAACACTTATGTACATAAGATATACTTAAACACATGTGTGTAAGATCCATAGTAATCAAACTAAAATGTTGTTCTTAGTATCTATTTTCAATTTTAATTCTCAAAATGTTTGTTTCATGTTTATGTTTTATAATTTTTTTAATATATTATACTTTATTTTCGGAACTAAAGTGGGTCACTTGAAATTATCAAATGTGTCACTCGGTGACCCTCAGGTCATAGGTTGCCGACCCCTGTGTTAGAGCATATGTAGATGCAAGTTGGGCTTGAGACATTGGTAATCTAAAGTCTATTACTGGAAATGTAATTTTGTTAGCTGGAGCCGCTATAACTTGGAAAAGGGTCACTCAAAGTAGATTGCTGCAAATAACAATGAGGCTGAGGTTCCGTCCATGGTGAGTGTTCTCAGAGATCTTAAATGGTTGAATGTACTTCTGAAGGATGTTGGCCAGGATAGATTCATTTCTCAACCATGTACAGTATATGCAAACAACACAGGTGGTATTCTGATTTCTAAAGGAGAGGGAACATCCAAGAGGACTAGGTATTGTGCTGTAGAAGCACGAGTGTTGCAATCTGCTGTGGAAGAAAATGTTGTCAAATTTGAGTACATTGACACTGGGGAAAATGTAGCGGATGTTTTAACTAAAATCCTGCCAGCTCCGACTACTGCTAAATTTGATAGTATGCTGGGATTAATGTAAAGTTTTAATGTTATCTAAAGTTTTTTATGTGTGTTTATGTATTTCTTATGTGTATGTATAATTTATGTGTGTTTATGTATTTCTTAGGTGTATGTATACAGTGTGTTGTTTATGTATTTCTTATGACTTAGTATACTATGTGTGCATTTATGTATTTCTTGTGTATGTTAAATATGAAAAATATCTTGAACGTGGGGGGAGTGTTGGCAATAAGTTGAAGATCGAGAAATCGCGGACGCTCTTCGATAATTTAAGAACTAGAACGTTCTTCGTTATTTTCTAAGTATCAGTGTGCCATGTGAGTCTCAAACGTCTTGTTGGTGCGAGTGCTTCACTGTGTGAGCTGCCTGCTAACATTATGGACATTGAATTATTGCCGAGCAGCGCAATAAACTTGATTCTTCGTTTTATTATATAACTTATCTCGACAGCCTCCTCCACTCCATATACAACAATATGTAAAATTGAAAAATTATGAAAAAATTGTCATTTTGAAAACTACGCCGTGGTTGGAGAGCACCAATGTACGAATTGCAAAAATGGTTTTCACCTTTTCTTGTTGGAAATTTAAGAAGGCAAAAGGGCACATTTCGACTTTACCATCAACCCAATATTTCGAAAATGTTAGAACTTCTGAAATCAGTACAAACGGTCAAACAAATGTATGCCATTATTATAAAAATATGGACAAACGACCAGAGTTTGTCCATATATATTTAAAGCAAACCCTTGCGCATAAATATTAAAAATATATTTGAATTACTTTCTAATGTCGCAATCAATCTTTTAAAATGCATAGAAAGAACACGAAGTGGTCAACCACCGTTGACACAAGGTTTCGAGAAATCAATATGGTCTAAATTTGTATCACCCGCGTCGTAGTATATCTGTGAATTCGTCGTCAAAATCTCGATCCTAAATTCCAACAACTCACCAGGGGCCAGCACTAGAGCTTGCGAGCATGCTTCTTAAGTCGAGCACGATTTCTGCACATCAGCACACCGAGCCAGCCCCGAGCTGTACAAGATCCTGGCTAATGCAAACAATCTCATATACCTGAAACTGTGTTCTTAGGCAGGCCCTTGCCTAGCCTAGTATAGTCTAGTCTTCATTCTCATAAAAATTGTCAGTGCTGTTACATATCGAGAATTGATACATATTTTATTAACTAAGTTACCATTAATTGAATAGTTTGCTCGTAGGTGTGTGAGTGAGTTTCGTTGTAATGTGTTCGGTGGGTTGTAAAACTGATATCGGATATTGTGATATTTGTTGTTGAGAAGTAATCTGTTTCATTCTGTTTTAATTTTAGTGAACTGATTTTGGAAGAAATTAAGTCAATTTGTAATATGGCGGGCGACAGAAGTCACGCCGAGGATGAACATAATGGTGATATCGGTGGAGATTCTGATGATGTTTCTCAAGAGAAAGCCCAGAAAAAGACAGCGAAGTATGATAGTGGTGCAGCAGATTTGGAAAAAGTTACCGATTATGCTGAAGAAAAAGAAATTTGTTCTGCCGACTTTTCAGGGGTTAGTGATTTTTTTATCAGTGTCATGGAGTTTGTTTATGAATATTATGTTCACAAGATAAAATGTATTTGACTATTCTATTTAATGGATTGACATATTGTAACATAATACATTGATATTTTTAGGCCATGACAATTATAGGTGATAGGAGAAATAAGGAAGCAGCAGAAAAAATGGCAAAGGAACGTGAACTTCTCAAAATTTCCATAAAGAAGGAAGATGTTGATCTTATGGTGAGTTGTTGTGAATGTAAGGTCCAGAGTTAAGTTTTTATCTTGGGGCATTGAATAATATTACTGTGATGGTTTACAAGATATGTGTACGGTGATGCGACAATGGTATTTTTTAGATGTTATGTATGAAGTTCTGTAGTTAAAGTGTAACTACGGTATTATTCTCTACACTTTATGTACAAGGTTGGATGTTACCAGTATTGAGCTGTACAGGACTAATGGATAGATAAGTTTGGGGGGTAAAGGTTATTGGACCATACCATACAGACTAAAGGAATTTGAATGGAATACAAATTCCTTTTTTTTTGACATTTGTTGGATATTTTTATATCCTCTTACAGCCTACATCATTTTATAAAAGGGGCAATAATAGTAATGTAACTGTGATAAAATGATAATGGCTAGTAATTAGGTAAAAACACGTCAAATTTATCAAATTACCACATAATATTGACTAAGCATGAAGCATAAGTATATATATTCTCAAATATTGAAGACATGAAAAATTTTAAATAATGTATTGCACGATTTATTTGTCAATTCACTTCTCCAGTTTCTCCAATCTCTTGTTTTATATTAGCATCATCTACTTAAAAACACAATTCTTGTAGCTATATTCTTCCTTTTAATAGAGTGTATTTCTATTTTTAACTGACACGTTTAAAATGACGCATGTTTGAGCTTTAGGAACACTATTAATTATATTTATTATCTTACTTCTGATAGGGAGGATTATTAATAATCCTTTTAATCCCTAATGTGCTTAACAAATAGATTGAAGTGTGTTGCGTTTTTCTTTGTAAGATATAAATTATGGTGTACTTACTAAGGATTCTGTTGAATGATTTAAACTCTTTTAGAATTTATGATATTACCACTGTACAAGGAATTGCATACATTGTCACTTGTTATAGTGTAAATGAAGATTTCTTTGTTGACTTACTGCAAATTTTTGTTTGTGTTCTGTTGTAAATGTTTATTGAAGTTGGTAATTTCTATTTGGTGGAATTTAATGCCTTTGTTTCATTTTTATAGATGAAAGAGATGGAGATATCCCGAGGTTTGGCTGAAAGAACATTAAGAGAACACCACGGTAATGTTGTTGAAGCATTGGTCTCGCTCACTGATTGAGGGCATTGTATAGTCTGACGATTCCTTAAGTGTTATTCTTTGTGTACATGAGTTTTCATTTGTTATTTACATCATTAAGTATAAAGAAAAAAAATGAAGTTATTGCTCTTTTGTATCAAAAGTCAATAATTTGTCTATTCAATCCAATTATCCTCCTTTCCATAAAAAAACATAATTTCTGTCATGTACAAATTTCCAGAAATGTTGGCCCCATGTTGCCTTTTTTAAATGGGTGCTTCAATTCAGTTATCATTAAAGAACCAAGGTGTTAGAATTGTAGTATCTGATTAAAAAAAATTCAAAAATTAATTTTTAATTATTTATACCTGTTTTATGAGAAAAGAAATTCCTAAGGTGGTGAATTGTTTTGTCATATTTAGCAAGCTTGCCTATTGCCATTAAAATATTAGTTTATTATGAAGTTTTAATGCTAGGTTATGTTTTGCTAACAAATTCTTAAGTATTTATCTTAAGATTGTTTTAATTTTTCTTATCTATTGAATTTTGTCTTCAACTCTATTTTGTAGATATTTGTTTTAGTGGTTATAACACTGGTGTTTCAAAGAAGAGTTCTTGAATATTTCATGCAGTACATATTTATTGACAAAAACTGTTATGCAATTATTATATAATTACTTTTAGTTGTTTGTCTTAAGCATTATTGGACAATGGCACAAGTTTTGTTTCCCAATGCTTTTAAAACTAGTGAATTACAAAATCTCAACTGTGCCAAGATGACAAAAAGTCTATGTGGATTTTCTGAAGTTATTAATTGCTAGATGCGTGAAGCAAACCCTCATACTTAAATTTTGATTTGTATCTCCCATTGCTGCAATGGCAAAAAAAACAAACCATTCTGTAATGTAGTGAGTGATGTATTCTGACATAAATAACTGCAATTAACATATGTACAGTCTTTGTAACCAAAGAAAAATAATGAGAGATAACCAATGGAGCAAAAGTTCAGTGTTATAAGTTGCTGCTGGAGATGGCTAGTGTAGCTCCACCCATTCCAGATGGTATGCCAAGGAACCCACACACAGGATGCTACAACCCGTGGAAATCTTAATTCAGGTGTATTGTATGTTCTATCGGATGAAGGTCTTATCAAGCCCGCTGTGACAGCAGGCATATCAATTACTGCTGGTTCAGCAAATTCATTAATAGAAAATATATTAATCAATTTTTTTGAACTAATTTATTTCCATGAAATTGGTTGTAATGTTATAAATGCTTCAGTGTTTTTCTCATTTGAATCTGACAAGTATTGCGGGTATTATAGGTAATACTAAAACTATTTTACTTCATCCTAATGTAATGTACCAAAATGTACATTTAATATGAAGTCCATTCCCACAAATGCTCATCAATCTCTTTAATCATTTAAATTCCTTTTAATCCTCGATGGAAAATGAACACATGAAGATTATTTTATTTCAGCGTTGACTCCAGTTTACCCTCTTGCACTGGTTGTGTGCGAAGCTGCTGGTGCGGGCGGCAGCGTCCGCACGTAAGATTTTGCTGACTAGTAAAACGTTTACAACGAGAGGAAAAGTCAGCAATGCTTGTAATGACTGCTCAACTTTCACGTGCTCTTCAGACCTCATTACTTTTCTTTGTCTTCGAAGACTGTTATATTACTTTGCTCACAACTCTCGGGCAGTATCGCCTTGTCAAATCCTTTGTCCGCCACTGGTACTACAAATATTATAATTTGCCATTAACCCATTTCCGAGTATAGATTCATTTCACAATTACATATACATTCATTGCATACATTACATATAATTAATTTCACTATTCACAAATTTCACTTAGTTCATCAGTTTCTATATTGATGTACGCGTTTGGGACTATAAAGTCCGATGCGGGAGGTAATCTCACCTTCACAGTCGTCATTCAAAACGGCCAGGCCGACCAATGTTCCCTTTCACTGTCATCTTATGTGGCGACCACTTTCATTCAGGTCGATTCAGTGCAACATCTTCCCAGTAATTCACAGAGAGTTTATGCTTTTCAGGGGTTAGTGAGTCAGATCTTTATGCCTAGGGTGTTGGCGACCAAGCTGTCTCGTTCCCTCTGCAAATTCCCCGTAGATATTGAATTTAGGGATGCTGCTGTCACCCATTGTTATCAGATATCCAGTCCATCTAAGACGTGCTCTGGTAAGTAGGATCTCCACTGTCAACAAGTTTGCCTTCGTTAAAACGTCTGTGTTGGACATGCATCATTATTATTTGCCCGAGATGTCTCTGCGTCTTTTTCTCCTGAGTCCTAATATGTCTGGCATAGGGTATCCAAGGGTATTCACAGCCATATAGCAATGTTGAAATTACAATAGCACGGTAGACAGCAATTTTGGTACTTGGAGACGGACTGGTTGTGAAAAACTCGTTGACGTAGCTTCTAAAAAGCATGTGCGGCACAGCTGATGCAATGTTTTATCTCTGCATCGACATTCCCTTTTGAGTTTACTCAACTACCCAAATAGTTATAGGTTTCCACTGTTTTCAGTGGTCTGTTCAGGCAGATTTCAGCGTGGTATGGAGAAAATTTTTATTTTGTCAACATTCAGGCTGAGACCAAGGGCCCTCATGCATATACATGCGAAATGTCTTGAGGGTTGTCACGAGAATGGGAAACCTGCCGCGATCGTCCGCATACATGAGCTCTGTGACATGCCGGATTCGAGTTCTCGTTGACGATCTCAGGAGTGCTAAGTTAAAAAGACCATCGTATCGGTATATTATGCCGATGCATCTTTGGGTGAGTTTCGTGTCTATGAAGATGGACAATGTCACCATGTATATGCTGAAAAGCAAGGATGCAATCACGTTCCCTTGCCTCACACGTTTGTGCTGTGTCAAGGGGTAAATACCAAAACGAACCATGATTTTCCACAACATATCTATTGACAGTCGAAAGCTTCGATGTCTATAAAAGCTACGTACATGTTTTATTTAGTTCTATAGCTTTTTCGAGCGGTTGACGAATAGAGAATATCATGTCCGTTGTTGGTCTATTCGGCCTAAATCTACCCCGAGTTTGGAGCAGCAATTTAGCGATATGTCCAAGCTGTCTGTTTGCCTAGCTCTTAACATGATCTCTCCAATTACTGTTTGCAAATATATTCCCCTTCGTATTTTTAAATAATAGAAATAGACCTACTACACACATATACCGATATATACACACAGTAGCTACTTAAAGAAGTTGGATAGTGTCCACCATGCAGGAATTCGACTAGTAACGGGAGCCTACCGCACTAGTCCCATTCCGAGTTTGTATGCCGAGAGTGGCAAACCATCTCTTTACCTCCGGCGGCAACTCCACATGCTACGACACTTTTGCCACGTGCAAACTTTACCCAACAATCTGGTGCACAACGCGGTTTTTCATCCTTCCTCTTTTTCCATCCGTTTCTACAACAACAGACAGAGCAACCAAACCTTTTGGATATCGCTCCAAACAAATTTTGGAAACCTTAAATATACGCACACCTAATGTTTTACACCAAGGTTTTAGTAAGTCTCCCCCTTGGGCTTTGCACAAGCCGAAGATTATTTTCGATCTTCTGCATCATGACAAAAAGAACACTCCAGCTCCGATGTTGAGGGTATACTTTCACCTAATCCTCGCCAAACACCGGGTCCGTATCCCTGTGTTTACCGACGGGTCGAAGCAAGCTGATGGTGTCGGCTGCTCTGTGGTTTTTCTCCGTGAAACCTGTGGCTACCGTCTAGGTGACTTATGCAGTGTTTACACTGCTGAGTGCTACGCCATATTGCGAGCATTGCGATCAACAAAGTGCTCCGGCGGATCACATTTCCTGATTTGTTCTGATTCGCTGAGAGCCCTTCAAGCAATCCAGAACATGTATCCAGCTGATAAGCTGATCCAGAACATCCAGGATGTACTTTTCTCACTCCAAAGTGATGGAAAAAACATAATGTTTTGCTGGGTTCTCGGGCACGTGGGTATCAGAGGAAATGAAGCAGACGATTCCGCAAAGACGGCATACCTCAAGAATCGCGTGGATTTCTCCACGATTCCAAAACAAGATCTCCTAAATTCCGTCAAGATAAGGATTCTGAGTGAATGGAACAATGAGTGGTTAGCTGTTGAAAGGAATAAGCTCCGACTTATCAAATCTTCTGTTAAGTCATGGAGCAGTTCCTGTAGGCCAGCCCGGCGCGACGAGGTCTTGCTGACCCGCCTGCGCATAGGACATTGTCCTCTCACTCATAGGTATCTCTTACTACTTGATGATGAACCCGTTTGTGAGGAGTGTAGCTGTTCTCTGACAGTGCGTCACCTACTAACTGATTGCAGAAGATACTCAAGTATACGGAGACAAATTGGTCTGGCTGCAGATTTACCAACAATTCTCGGAAATGAAACGGTTAATGTTAATAAATTATTGAATTTTATGAGTAGATCGGGGCTCCTCCCACAAGTTCTCGGGAGGGTTTAAAATTTGTATTCCTTTTTCATCTTTCCTTTCATCCTTTGTTTCTGTAATTTGAAAATATAATATTTAGAAATTGTTTTCCTTTTTTGTGAAATAATGTATTGGTATTCTGATTTCTTTTCTTTCATCTTTTTATTTGGATATTTGTTGATATGAGGAGGGTTTTTTAGTGGGTATGGTCGAGATATTCGGCGAGTCCCACACACAGTAGTAATAGTTATACAGTAGTTATACTTACATAAGAAATAAATGACAACTGACGACCTTTTTATGGGCGGTTGAGATTTATGTTGTGCGTATTAAAATTGTTGCTGCTACGTTCATGATTATTGTTACAATTTGTTGTCACCTAACGACGACTCAAACCACGAGTCGTAACGTGTATTTTAATAAGAACAATATATATCGTAATCGTCCGTAGAGAGGTCGTAAGTTGCGATTTATTTATTTATCAAGGGGGCGTTAATAGAATACTTAATTATTTAATTCAAATTTTATTACCTTTTAAAATGTCCTCTTGCCATGTAATTTCTTCCTGGATGCTTTCTTGAACATTTCCTTAAATTTTCATTTTCTTGAATTTCTACGGACTGATTATTAATTATATAAATTTTCATATCAATTAATGCAACACTGATTTCTAATATCACATAGTATTTGTTCTACCGCTTCCTCATTTATAAAAAACGTATCGCATGCTTTTTAGAGTAGTCAGTTTTTCAAGTTTTTCCTCTTGGAGGGCTAATCCACAGACAATAATGAGTTGAATGTTGAATTTATTTACTGTTACAATTAAACAATCAAAATATTGTAATAGTTTCATATATATTTTTTCAATTTAAATCATAAATAAATTTTGTGAGAAAAACTACAATGAAACAACACTTTTCTTATATTCATTCAGAAACCTGCATTTTTCTATAAATACTCCCCATGTTTCTGAAATAGGTTCCTTGATTCTATACGTTATTAATTTACTCTCCGGAAGCAAGCAAGGGACAATGCCATCAATTCCGATCAAGGGCCCTAAGGCAGAGGCGGATTGAATAATTTCAGCAAAAATTCCTAGACAAGATAAAAAATTAGCTGCGAGTTATAAGACTAAGAGAATATCAATATGTTTGTAATTTAACGCAAAAAAATTACATGTACAAATTATTATCGAACTATAGATTATTCTGAGTATAGTGTTTAAAAATCATAATTGAAATAACACTAAATTCACGATTTATTGTTACAATAAACACGCCCTTAGACAAATCCTAGAAAACCTGTATAAGAAATCCGCCTCTACACGAAGGAAAACCGGAGCAAAACCCGGTTATCCTTCGTACACAATGTTCACAACCGTGCCAAAGAAGAATACACATAAAACTAAGTTAATATGAATCATAAGACACAACAATCATGCAAGAAAATAGTTTTTGAAATTGTAATAAGTTGTTTTAAAAGTACTACTGCAATGGCGTGGTAAAGTACAAGACGAATTTAAATTTTATTAAAAACAATAAATTCTTTTATATTGTAGAAGCACTGGTGGAGTAGGTAGTTTTTAACCGCGGATTTGGAGTGATCCAATTTCATAATATCTTTTATATTCTTGGGCAGGGAATTATATAGAACGATTCCCGAATGATATGGTCCTTTTTGGAAAATAGTGGTTGACACTCTAGGGCGATGAATATTATTGCTATTGCGAGTATTGTGTTCGTGAACGAGACTGTTTCGTATGAAGCAAGGGTGGCACTTCAGTAATTCGGTCTTAACAAACACGACTGTTTCATAAATATAAATGCAGGGAAGTGTTAAGATATTTAATTCCTTGAATAAAGGTTTAAAAGAGTTTTGGGAGTGAGATTTTCAAATTATCCGAACTATCCTCTTCTGAATTCTGAAAGTTTGAATACTCTGACCGGAATTGCCCCAGAAGGTAATGCCGTAATGTACATGGGAGTAAACGTTTGCAAAATATACGCATCGGGAAATACGTGGACTAACTGCGTTAACTATGATTCGGAATGCGTAACACAATTTGCTTAATTGGGAATTCAGATTGTCAACGTGACAATTCCATTTGAGGTTATCTTGGATATGGAGACCTAAGAATTTTGTATTCGTAGTTTTTAATTGTGTTCCATTTAACGAAAGGGATATCTTGGGTAAAGATTTTGTATTACTATTGTGAAATGACATAGACACTGTTTTGTCAGTGTTTACAGTGAGACGATTTGCATGGAAACAAGTCGAAAGGTTAGACAAGACGTTTTGTACGTTGGCTTGTTTACATAGTAAATTAGTGTCATCAGCAAAAAGAACTATTTTGCAATCTGATGTAGGTGATGACATGTTCACATACAATAAAAAGAGTATAGGACCGAGAATTGAACCTTGGGGTACTCCGCAAGTAAGTGGCTTTGTTTCTGAAAGACAACGCTGAAGTACTTTATTTTTAATATAGAATATTTCGACCTGTTGATATCTATCTATTAAATAAGAAGTTAGCGATTGATGTGGAAGTCCACGAATGCCTAAAGAATGCAGTTTGGAAAGGAGAATTTCGTGATCGATGACATCGAATACTTTGGATAAGTCAAGAAAAATGTTATTTTTTGATAAAAAATCTAGAAGACGCTTATAGAACCATTTTTCTAGGATTTTTGAGAAAGTGGGTAGTAGAGATATTGGTCGGTAATTTCCAATATTACGTTTGTTTCCTTTCTTGTGTAAAGGTTTCACTTTAGCTCTCTTAAATATGTTAGGAAATACCCCTTCCGATAAAGAATTATTAAAAATATTTATGAGTGGATTTAATATAGCATGGGACGAGAATTTAACAATAAACTCGGGTATGCCTGTTGAAAATTTGTTTTTTAATGAGCTGATGATTCTCATGACTTCACTGGCGTTAGTTTCGGAAGTAAACATAGAATTGGGTACGTGGGTAGATATAATTGGAGGACATTGATTTGGATTTTTGAGTTCGTTATTTTCCTACTTCTGAGAAGTAAGAATTGGACGAATTTGCGATGTCCTGTGGATTTGATACGATTTTGCTAACGTTTAGCAGAGAAATATTTTCTACACTATTTTCAGAAGTTGACGTGTAATTTTTAACAATATTCCACATGACCTTCATCCGGTTGTTTGATTTTAGTACCTGTCTGTCGTTGTCCATTACCTTAGCTGCATAGACTACTTTTCGAAGAATAGTCTTATATTTACGAAAATAATTATGGAATTCGGGTGGTTGGTAATAGAGTTTCGAAAGATAATATAAACGGCTTTTTGTTTTTTGAAGAAATTTTTATACCTTGGGTGATCCATCTATTGTATTTCTTTGTGTTAATTAACTTGCGTTTTATGGGAAAGCTAGAGTTGTAATGTTTTAGGAATATTGAGATAAATACATTGAATTTGTCGTGGCAATTGTAAACATCTTTCCATCTTTCTTCACGCAAATAATTTATAAATTTGGATTGATTTGTGTCATTAAACTCTCTTGAAAACTTGTAAATAATTTTAAGTGGTTTTAGTTTATTATTAATAATCAATACTTGAGCAAGGTGATCGCTGTATCCGGCGATAAACACTTCAGAGAAATACGAGATTTCATTGTTGACGATAATTTGATCTAGTAATGTTTGAGATGAACCAGAGAGACAAGTGGTATTTCGAACCGCAATGGTATAAATGTTGACTTGAAAAATTTAAAGTCTGAAAATATATTCATAGTATCACAATATCAGTTGTTCATTATGATAGGTAATTAACATTTTTCGCAAAACCGTGCACAACGTTACTAAGCGAATGCCGCCGACTTGATTGCGGAATACATACTAATAGCAACACAAAAAACGTTTCTTTACAAATAAATGATTGGAAATAATGCAAAAGAGAAAATATTCTAGTTTGGTTTTATTGAAGTGGCAACCATTTTCATAAGACCAACTGTGTTATCTGCTGCAAGATATTAAGCCTACAATATTTTGAGTACCAGTTGTTTAACTAACTGAAATTTATGCGTATTAAGAACAATGCTGGGGACAAGGATAAAATGCAATGTGCTTTTCTTCGCACACGGTAGCGACATTCACTAAATGAAGCATTGTGAGCAACTGAGGTCTCCAAGAGATTTTTCACTTCCAGAACTTGCTTCCCTTCCTCCTACTCCTTGAATCTTCGTCTTCGAATCCATCCCTTTTTTATGGCAGAAAACTATAGCTAATCTGCCTTTTTGTGGCAGAAGAAACCCTATACAATACTTATATTTTAGTTGTATATGGTGTGCTGCTTATGAAGGCGAGGTGAGTCCTGCCCACAAAGCAGTGCCACCTCGTCGTTTGACTGACTCTGTCATACTAAGGAACAAAGGTCATGAGCAATGATATAATTACAGTGTAATTTCACTAAAATGATACATCCGAGTCAACTTCACTGATAAAATGTTATTGTGAGCATTCAAAATCCTTTTGAAACAACATACCAATTAACAATGTTGGGGACAAGGATACAATGTGTATTTCTTCTTAGAATATTCTAAAGCTTCGTTATTTTCGTTTCCTTTTTGCTATTTTTGATTCCTTAGTGTATTCTCCTGTTTGTATTTTAGTCTTTTGAGATTTTTGTTATGTAAGTTTTGGTTAAAAAGAGAGAAATGCGCGTTTTCACATCTATATTTTAAAGCATTACACTTTAATTTTGTAATATTTGTTCTTTAATATGAGCTACATGTCGCACTATTTTCGTGAAGTGTGGTGTATGATTGTGTCATTATTTCCATTGTGAACTTTCATTGTGTTGTGTTTTTGATTGTCCATGTATTTGTTAAGAACTAAACATAACTTCCTAAAGAACTCGTCTGAGCAGAGAAGTTTCAAACTAGTGTTATTTTACCTGTACAAAATTTTATTGCGTGCCTCTTTTAATGAACAAAATTATATTAATTTAACAATTTTTGTACGTAGATGAAAATTTGTCCTACAGTTAGCCTGATTTAGAGCGTAAATTAAAAATTTATTGTATTACTTAAAATTAACTGTTTTGGAACAAAAAATGTTGTTCCAATCATGTTAAATATTTTGGAAGGTTGATATTGATAAATTTACACGAATGAGTACATTCTGAAATGTAATTATATTTGAATGAAATAATTGAATGTATTTTCCCCATTGCTGAGAACTGGCACTTGTATATAGATGGTATATTATCATTTTTTAACAAATACGAATATAATTACCGTGGTGTTTACTGCACAGTAAACAACAAACATTACGTTACACATTTTCATTACATATAGCGGAGTGTCTTACAATAATTGCATTGCGTAGGTAGCGAGCAGTCGCATGGATTCTCTCTGTTCAAGACATTTGAGCGGCGTGCCCGATTTCGTCCTGTGGTGACCTCGTTCTTTTCGCCCCTACTCACGTACCCTTGGTGCCGCCCACTGCCGCTCCGCAAGTGTGACATCGCACAAGTGGAATGGAGAGAGTTTTTATTGAATTATCATCAGGTACGAGTGCTGTGTAAAACATTTCATAGGGCAGTCCAATGTCATGACCTTTAGATGTACGTCGAGCGGAAATACCGCAGACAGAAGGATCCCTGGCGTGTAAATACAACTTTGTAACCCAATTGTTTCCTGTGTAATAAAGCGAATGTTTTTGATTTAGCACGTTATGCTGATAGACGTAATTTCTAACAACAGGACAGGGTTTAGAATATCTTTTGCTTGAGCAATAAGTTTTCTCGAACAGTTTATCTGGTGTAATATAGTTCTACAGCAAGCCCTCTCGGCATCGTTTTTTCTATTAAAATTTTCATAGATTTGAACGTTTTTGTATAAGTCATAACTTTCTCCGTCCAATTGCATTAGTTTACCTAGCTAGAACACTAACGTTCTACTTCATGTTCTCTCGGCTACATTTTCTTCTTCTTAATCTTTGACCTTCGCTCAAAATTTAAAACAACTTTTATTACAAGCAATTACTTGCCATATCCAACAGTACTTGGACCACATTGTGGTACTAAAATAAGTTTTGAAGGTTGTCTGAATCCTAATGTTATACATATTATTTTGTTAACAGACCTAGTCATTTACAAGATGTATAAGAAGTTTCAGTCTCATGCAGTCGATACAAGCAGGTTAGAATTTAATCACTTTGATGTAAGTAACCACTGAACTAAGGAAAATACATCAAAGTCAATCGGCTAAAATGCATTTAAAATGTCTAAATCTACGCAAACAAAGTCGCAAATAACAGCTAGTACTCAATAAGCTGAGACCACGCACGCTCTCGTGGGTAATTGTGCTTCTTAAATGATTTTTAAGAGCATTAACTTGGGCGCTCCTCGCTCACCACAGTTCCTGGTCGTGTCAGGAAGGATAGGAAAGTTGCTCACAAGTCAGGGTAGCTAGACGCTATTGAGTATAATTTTCCGAATAGATATCTCCGAACTGTTATATTTATGTTTGTTTGTTTTTCAGTCTGGCGTTAGTGTCATTTTTAAAGAAGTGATTTGAAAACTAAGGTAAACACATTGTTTCGAAAAATACGCAATTTACTTGCTTAACCCTGTAACACACGCGCTGGGGTGGAATCCACCCCACAGCTATGTTTTTCGTTTGTTTAACAATAAATTTTAATCCGTTCGCCGTTTAACTCTGTGTACCTCTCTGTCTCCTTCCGAACTCAGTATATCGAACTTTAGTCGGTTTTCGCACGTTTATCATCCTTTTAATGTGCCATTGTGTACTGTGTGTGGTGTGATTCACTCCACGCGTGTGTTCTCGCTACAAAATATTTCCAGCTGCCACTTCGCCCAGAGGTGCCGTGCCTAAAAGGGAGAGTTACTTTCTAGAGGTCCACCGTCATATCCCGGTCAGTCACCCTATTCACCCTATTTTGGGGGTGGAGGTAGGGTCGCTGAGGGACAATTCTTGTTGTTAAGAAGGAAAAGCGGCCCTACTTTGTCGCAGCTACGCCTTGAGCGCATAAAGAATTTCGTTATAATGAGAGTATCATTCACACTTGTTAAAGTTTCCATTTTATTGTGTTCAGTATTCTTATTAATTCATTGTTTCGAACTTGATGGGTTGATTTTTTTGAAGCTGGTAAGTGTGAGTGTTCGATAAAATGGATAGATTTACTAAAGAGCAGGAGAGAATAGGAAACGTATCCGATAGTGATGAAGATTGTCTCGAGTGATCAAAGCTTCAGTGTTCAAAGCTACAAAATTATTTAAATAAAATTTAAAAATAACTTACACTTTATGACATGTCTGCATGTATGCAACAAGACTTGAACATTTTAAAGCATTACAATTAGATTGTATTCGGTTTTTACTTTGATGAAAAACAAAGTTATAGTCAACCGAAAATTAATATTTTAAAGCATGTTTTACGTTTTTCCTTTATACGTTCCTCATTTTTATAGTAAAAAATTGGTACATTTTGTGTGTAATTTACTTTAAAAATTTTCAATGTGAAAATATTTTTTTCTTAACAAATTATTTGTTTTACTCTTCCTCTAGGAAAAAAATGTTTTTCACAATTCATAAAAAGCAGAGAATAAAATGTGTTGTAGTTTTTCTTCATATGTAGCTAAATATTAAAAAAAAAGTGCTGTTGATAGATTTAATTTTTCTATTTAAAAGGTGATTTCCAACATGTAAATAATCATTAAACTGCATTATCATGATGTTTCTCTTTGTAATAAAATTATATGAAAAATAAAACAAATTCCTTCATTTAAACAATATTTACTTTGGGGTAGACAGTCGAACAAGTTGTCGTGCTGGGAAGACACCAACTTTCATCTTTGTCGTTTCCTTGAGTTATTCGTTGTATGCTTGGTCCTATTGCTACAAAAGCCGCTGCCATAGAAATGTCTTTGCGTTCTGTGGAGTAGCCCTTAAAACATTTAAAATATTAAATTCGATTTTGTTACATAATTTACGCTTGTTGAATCTACATGTCATGAAATGAGCTGGTATATTGTCTCCCATTCGTTCGTGGCTATTTTCAGTTGCTTGTACAAGTAGTAGAGGTCACATTAGTATGTTCGTAAACATCACCGTATTGTACTGTAATTCTAAGTCTATTATCCTCGAATCTTTCTTACACACAAGGGAAAGTTTAACTACCCTCCTTTGCTACTAGCATCAGGGTCCTACCCTATATTGTTCTCATCGATTGTCTTAACATGATAATCTCAATGATTAATAGCCCGTACATGACCCATTTTTCCATTCAGTGGCGACCTTCGTCCTAGGGTACCCTTTTCTACTTATTAACTTAATGTTTAATTTACATTTTCAAATTTTTGAAGCTGAATATTGACTCATTAGTGAAGAAAATGAACTGTTCCTTACAACACATCAATGCGTATATTTGTACATTACGTATATTTTTATTGTATTTGTGTTTACAGATTGTTCATTCCCCTGTCCGATCACCCACATTAAAGTCGATTCTGTCACACAATTAATACCATTATGGACCTCTCAAACGTCATTTGGGTGAAGAGGATTTCCATCCGGAAGAAAATTATCATCGAGAAAATAAAATTTCGTCAAAGACAAGAGGCATGCAAATACAAGTTCTGAAGCAGATATTTTTTCACTTCCGAAATTGACAAATTAAATATAATTTCAAAAAAAGTGTTTAATCCAAGGAATACATTAATTCATTGCAACATATTTCAGAAGTGAAATTTCACATTGCGCTTTTCTTAAGTATATTTCTGAATAACCAGTGATCATTATGTTGACGCATGTTACTGGAAAACACGTTTTTATAAGTTTCAAAAAATTTTTGTTTAGTGAGATCATCTCCATAGAAAACAAAAGTATGAAATTTATTTACTTAGATTTTTTAATAAAAATATGAACGCTTTATTCACTCTGTGTTGTTTTGATTCACTATATTTGTTGTGTGTTGTGAATACCATAAAATTTCTCTTATTTGAATTTTTTAAAGTACTACAGGAAAATAAAGAAGCACTGCTTTCTTTGACACTTGCATCTTGAGTATTTTTGACACGTGCATCTTGAATATTTTTTCTTAAATACACAATAAGTATTATTTATTTAAAAAAGTTACAATACGAACGGAAAGTATGTTTTCACAAATGTGTTTGTAAATAAAAAAGAGAAAATATTTGTGAGACTAATAATAATGGACTTAGTATAATTTTGTATAATTCACAGTGTATGTAAAGCCAATTAATCATGTACTGTCTGGAGCTGACTCATCTGACTTGAGTCAATGACAGTGAGGGCTGATGCGAACGACACTTCTTCCGCAATGTAAAACCCTCCGCACTCGAGTCGACTTCTTTCAAGGTGAGTTTCGCCCCAGGAGAGAATGCAATTGTTCGATGATCTTACTTGTGTATTTAAGGGGTGAACCACAAAAAAAGGGTTTACAAAGCGAGTATCAAATTTGTTGAGTTAGCAACAGTTTGGTGACCTTGCACGTTTATTGAAATTGAATGCCGCACGCGGGTCGATAAAAACGGAGTTGCCACATCAGTTGCGAACTACATGCTTGCGATTTTGTTCGCATGTAGCAAATTGTTTCCATGACAAATTGGTAGTGATTCTTTTTCAGTCGCTGGTATAACTAATCTCCAATCAAACCCAATAAGTTAAAGAGAAAAGTTTCAAGTAAAACTCAAACCTCAACGCATTATCTACAGTTTTCGCTTACACCTTTCTCTTTACCACAAATACATATTTTCCATGTAACCCGTCCTAAAAATTTACACACTTCAATATTGAACATTAAATTCAATGTAACGAAAATTGAATAAAATATTAATTCGATGCGAAATATTAATTCACTGTCAGATATACGTTTTCTTAAGTTGTGCGAAATCACAGAATTTTTCAAACTCGAGAAAATTGTAGACTCAAGAGTGGCACCCTTCCCCTGCGCGATCCAAAAGTACTTTACGCTGTTGTCGTCAGTGGTATTGAAGTTAATCAATACCAGAATAATCATTTATTTGTGTTGTAGTATTTAGTATTGAAGAACATCTTTCAATTCATATTAACTTCGGAACCTGAAAAGGGTTACAATTGTCGTCAAAAATAATGAGAGTTTTCTCTTTAATCCTTAACTTCACTCGTTATTCTGACTAACGTTAGTGACTTTGTGGGGTAGTTATCGACCCTCCAACATAAAAACCATCTAAAATCCTATTACCTTAGTTGTTGTTTTTTGTTATTTCGAATAATTAATACGAGTGCTGTTTAATTTTAAGGGAACCGTACTTACTTTACAATTAATTAAATATCATTCCAACAATTTAGTCTCTTTTATTAGCATTCTAATTTTTTATCTCTTAGAAACGTATTTATTAAATGATGCAAACTGTGAAGACAAAAATTAAAAATGACTTTCTATACAAATAATAACAAGAGGTATTTAGACTCAATACTGATAGGCTAAAGTACCATTGAATATATAGAAGAAAAAACCTAATTATCTATCTCTATATGATGGTACTTATATACAATTATTGCATATTCATCTAGCAATAAATGTGACTGTCTTTTAAACAACGTTCCATTTTGTCTGAAATAAATGAAAACAGTTCTCAATGAAAAAAGAAGACAACAGCAAAAAACATTTAAAAGTTTGGGGGGTAGATTTCGATCCCAATGGATATATAACTATGGAAATATTTACCATTGCTTGGTGCACGTCCGTACTCCGTGTAAACACAGCCGGTATTAACAAAAGATTACATGGAAGCGGAGCATTGACAATGCCGTAGAAACGGAATTATAAACCAGAAAGCAACGGGTGGGGTAGAAATTTATCCTACGAATGTAATTAAGTTTTAATAAAAATGAGCGAGACCGAAGGAAACAAAAATTAGGAATATGGTACTCTGCTTCGACCTGTTGGAATCACGAAAAAAATATAGGTTAGCTGAATTTTTACCATTGATGAAAAAAATGTTGTTTTTTTCAATATTATCGATGCAATTCATATTTGAAGAAAATATAACATGACAACTTGATATAATTCTAATTTGATTTAAACCACCTTACAAAGCGTTTTAGAAAGTTGCATTTTTAAATGATTTTTTTATTGAGCCTAGAAAACATGTATAAAGGTCGTAAAATGTCAAAACTTGTTGCGTGGGAAAAAAGTTCCCAATAGCCAGGAGCGGTAATTTTTGTGTATTTCTAAGCGGGAGATGATTTTCTGCGAATTTATATTTAATATTACTTCACTTTGACGACCAGAAGGCTATGCAACTGATGTTTTGGGTCAGCTGGTAGTTTGGCTAGTACAAGGATGGGGGAGGTTCTGTTCTATGGCCGTTTCCCTCACGCGAGTCTTTAAGTGAACTCCTGACAGTACGACAAAAGTTCTTAGTCTTTTATTATCATCAAACGTATCCAGTAAATCTTGTCGTTATACATTTCCGTGCGATGTAAAAGTGCCGCACTTTTTTCTCATAATGTATCTGAGCTCGAAACTTTTTAACTCACAACTCTTAATGTCCTTCGCATTCGGGAAATGTATTTATTTTCAGTAGAATGGGATCAATGTTTGAGTCTTGCAAATATAATGCATTGTAATGCACTCTGTGACGGGAAAGAGGGAGTGTATATACTCGGAGTTCACGTCGTAATGGCGATTCTGCTTCGTCAACTTGTTGATGCACCAGGTGAAAGGAAGACGCTGCCTGGAAAGACGCTGGAAGGCCCTGAAGTGGAGTCAGAAGCAACACTGGAGGCTGTTCTTGATGACTGCACAGATTGTCTGCTATCCGCACCGTGTAACTGAACGGCGCTCGACTCCACTGTGAACACGGGGTTGTCATAGGTTGGCGGTTCGCCAAATCCCTGGTTCACTTCCACATTTCTCACCTACAACATGAATTGCAGTGGTAGTTCGTCAAGTGACGGGAGCAAGTGCGTAGTCAAGGGGGTGGGGCAGGGAGGGGAAATCGAAAACAATCCTGAAAATCCAAAAAGCAAATAAAACCAAAATAAATTTATCTCAACATGTGAATTAAAATTCATTATATTAATTCGTATTATCAATAGAAAATTAAGTATGTATGGTGGTATAGCCAGTACTCCATGATTTTTCCAAATTGCTGTCCGAATCACTCCTGGTGAGAAATATCTGGCGAGCTATACGAACTCCAAAAAATTTGTTAGGAATTTGAATCACTTTTCGTGCTTTTAGTTCGCAAATATGTACATACTGCTCCTAGGAATGAAAGGTTTTGTACCAATTTTCAATATAACACTTTGAAACTTATTATATTTGATTGCATTGATAATTATTGATAATCTTGGTTTATTAATCTGCGATATATTTATAGAACATTGTGTACATTGTTTTTGATTTGAGAGACAAAGGTAAAATTGATTTTCTAGCATTTAGAAACGATTTTAATGTAGAAAGGGTATTTGTGTATATTACTGTGTAGTAAAATTAATTTCTAGTGCTTCTAAAGTAACTTGAATTCGGTAAATAATTTGTATATGACTCAAATAACTCTTTAAAGAAAAAATTATTGTAAAATGGTAAAAAGTTTAACAAACTTTGAGGTAGAATCGCATAAAAAGTGAAAAGTGTTCATCGGAAATCCAGGTCATATGAGCCCAAACTTTTGAAGCCCCCGACCCCTTCGTAACGGTGAAGTGCGACAACATCACAGCGACAACTATCGCCACCACCACCATCACAACCGCTACCGCCGCTACCGAGGAGAGACAGCGAGTCTATACCAGCTCGCTGAGGGTGATAAATAGAGATCAGCGGTTAGTAAGAGTGGAGTAAGAGTGTGATAATCGGTGAGTGAAAAACAATAAGTTAAATGAGAATTAGGAGGTCAGTGAGAACTAGGGAGATAGCGGAAATAGTAGATGAAGTCATGATAAGCTCACGACCAGTAGCCATGTGAAATGAACGGAGATCGGACGGTATCTACTGCTGCACGTATCTTTACTAACATCATGTGACGAGGTCGTAAAACCTATGAAGGTATTGTGTTGGCACGCGCATTAATAATCTGGATGATAAAACGTGTTAAATTTCTGAGTGAGATAGATCTATTCTAGAACTATTTGAATGACTGGAAGTTCACAAAATGAACACGATTTCACATCACTATGGATAATTATAGGAGAATGTGTACATATCTGAAAAATAATTAATTAATTTTGTTCTATGATGTTTGTGTTATTTTCGAGGGGTGATAATTAGGATTTAAGAAATGCATAGTGTCAATAAGAGGTTTTTGTGTTTATGAAAAATAATTAATTAATTTGGTTATATGATGTTTGTTATTTTGGAAGGGCAAATCATGAAGGAGATTTATGATATATGATGTATTAATAACACTCCTCGTGTAATAAAATTTTTAGAAGAAAGTAATAAATTGTTACAGTATTTTCATCCTAATTGTTAGAGCATTAAAAAGATACATCATAGTTTTTTCTTGACTTTGAAAATAATAAAATTTGGGAAAGGTGCTTGAGATGAGGACTGTTGAAATAATATTATTTACGTATGTGCCATTTAGAGGATAATTCCTATTGCAAAATACTTTTTTATCGCGAAGTAAGACAAAAAATAAGTATAATTTCGGATTCTGCGCAAAAGAAAAGTGATACCAAACAACAACCATTTTCAAGCATTCGCTGTTCTTATATTTTGTAAGGAGATGGTTACACTGCTCTTGTCAACATCAATATACAATACCGTTAGATAGGGTCCACAACCGCATTAATATGTGTTAATATTCCTTGTAATGGTTACGGGACCCAGAAAGAAAGGACCCAGACACTTGAAAGGATGATGGACTTCGTGAAGAAAGAGTCCAAGGCATGATGTTTATGGGTCCTAACATTTTCGGTTTAGTCAGGCCTCATAAAACACATGTCTTGGGTTTGCATATTACTAAATAAATAAATTAAATTGTCAAAAAGGCGGTTTGAACTCGTCATTTGTTGGGGCGCGATCTGTATCGCAACTATGGGTCCGAAATTTTGAATATTTGTCCTAATTTATTGTTTTGAAACTTTGAATACTTGTATCACTTTCTGCAATCTCCAAGAAAGCGAATTGCACACCTTTTTATCGTCTGTTCTAACTCTGCCTTGGTGTCATTTTATCTCCTTCCGTAGATATTTTCGGACGTGTGCCCTGTAATGTTTTTATCAACGTTACCTGTTGTCTTTCCAACATTATACGCGGAGTTCCAGGGTATCTGTATAATACTGACAATTAATCGATGGTAAAAGTCCCTAGACATTTAAAATAAATTTGCGAGTGAGTAGTGCTCTATCGAACATTCATCCAGATCGTTGTTACTCTCAGAGTAGATATCTCATTACGACAGAACAGAAGGCGATCTGGCATACAGTATGTAGCGAATTGCATTCCGGAGCTATTTGGAGCTATCTTTGGGGTGACCGTACGATATTGGCACTAGTTTTTGCAAAGAATAGTGGTTGATAAAAGGGGAATGACTATGTATACTAGCTGAGTACCCGCGGCTTTGTTCTCGTGAATTTCGTAATATGTCTTAAACTTTATTCTTTCTCACATACCCATTGATGTCCAGTGAGAATGTTACCCATTAATGTACGTGGTTTGATACGACTGGTGCGTATGATAGTGTTGATAGTATTCACTGGTATTATCGATGTTTTTTTAACGGCATCCCCTTCCGTAGGGGTGCTGGAGTGTATAGGGGCTTGTTGTGGACTTAGGAGCCTTCGGAAATGTCACTACTAATTCCAGCCACCTCGAAAACGACCGTCAATTACTACAAGCATAACGATGTATTCTAGAATAACGAGGTATGCTGGAATATTATATTGGTTTATTATTATTATGTATGATTTCTATTTAAGAAATTTCATTGTGTCTGATAGTAACAGTCACCAGTTTATGTTATTAACCCCGAAGAAAGTTTCAAATAAAAACCGAAACGTTGGCGAGTTATTAAGAAATTGCTTTTATTGACCAAGCCCTCACGATTCTGTTACAATTAAATATGTTGTTATGCAAATGGATCGACGTCTGAATGGAGGAAACACATATACACGAAGCGTAAGCAACTAGGTCTCACATTAAGCCAAATATATTATAGGCCGTAGATCCAATCTATCTTTTGATAACAAGTTACCACTATACAAAACCATTTGAAAACCTATATGAGCGTATGGTATCCCCTATGGGGGACAAGCCAGATATTCTAATTTTGCCATACTTCAAAGGTTTCAAAACAAAATGCTGCGACCCATCATCAATGCACCGTGTGCGTATCCAATGTTATTATGCATGGCATTTCCCTGGAATCAGTTAAATATTCTATACATTGATTTTTGTCAATGGACCTTTACTTAAATGGACAGAATTGACCAAACAATGTAATACGTAAGCTTACAGATAATACATGCATATATTAATTTTTTAAAATTTTCGAGGGTATTTTGTATATATTGATGAATTTCTTAAAATAGACAATTCCTTTAATATGCAGTCAAATCTTCTAATTTTATACAAGTTTTAATTTTTAATGACATCAAAGAAAATTATTTTTCTTTTTATAATACAAGTGTGTAAGTGTAGTTATGAATTAATTTTTTTAAAATAATAATAAATTTAGTGTCAAAAAAGCAGTTACAAACTTCGTATAACCACGTGAGGAACAATACAATAAATTCTCCGAAAACAAGCAAATCCCCATCAATTCCGATCAAGGGCGCCAAGACACTGGCGGATTTAATATTTCTAAAAGAAGTTCGCAGAGAGTCAAATTTCCAGATTAATGATAGCAAAAGTCATTCCCGTCTAAATATACATCCACATCTACCCTGAGGAAAACCGGAGAAAAACCGGGTCAATGTGATGTACAGAGAGAAATAAACTATTATGAATAACGTGCATAAAAAATTGTAATTTAATCCGTACTATTAAGAATTCTACAAGAATGGTGGTATAAGGTAAAAGAGGAATTACCATCACTTAACATTAACTAGAATTATATAAAAACTATATTTATTGGAAATTTGCAACTCATATTACCTTCTTTTATGAAATTACTCTATTCTTTAACATTATCGAAGCAATAACGCGTTAGGAATCTTTTAACTATTGTTGTAAAGGGATTCAATTTAATATTTATGTTTTAATTTTTGGCCAGTGAATTAATTATACAAAACGATTCCTGAATGATACTGCCCTTTTTGGCAGAGAATGGTTGACTCGCTAGCACGATGAGAAGGGCGTTATTGCGAGTGTTGTGTTCGTGAACAAGACTATCTTCTAAAGCAAGGGTTGGTTTTTGATAACTAACCCTTCATAAACGAAACCGTTTAACAAATAATGATTATTATTTTCTTATCGTATTAAAAACAGTAGTGAAGAAGTAATCATCGTATATTTGAAGTAAGTTGAAAATATGCCAATATTGTATTAACTAATTCGTTGAGGTTTATGGAATATGAGTATTAGGAATTTCATTCGAAATTGTGCAGGAAAGAAAAATAAATATAATGGAATGTAGAATGATTATAGGCGAGGTATTGGCGGAGGATGTTCAAATTATAATTAAATAATAAATGGTATTGTCTACTCGCAAGATTATTAGCAAAAAGCCCTGGTGATGCTCGCTAAGCGAGCGAAAAAGCTTTTTGTTAATAAAGTATCTTGCGAGTAGACAATACCATTTATTATTTAATTATATAAGATTTATAATGTTGATTTTGGAATTATGAAATGTGTTAATGAAGAAGGGATCATTAATACAGGAAATGCAATAAAAATATCAAAAATTGTTTTCTAATGAAACATTATTAAAAATAAATTTATTATAAAAAATCAGGTCGTATGACCAAGTGAAGGACAATAAACAAAATTACTCTCTGGAAGCAAGCAAAGTACCATCCCATCAATCCTTAGGTACAGGCGGATTTATCCTTTCTGCGACCCCCCACGATAAACATGAAAATAGTTAACTACATGGTACAATAAAATAATACCAACAAATTTATATTTAATTAAATATAATAAAGTTACTTGCCAAATAGGTATTATTAACAGATCATTAAATTATTTTGAAAATATTGTTTATAATTCGTAACTATTAAAAGAACTTTAAATTCGAGATTAATTATTACAATAGTATTAATGAGATTGCCACCCAAAAGCCAAAACCTGGAGAGTCATGTATAAAATCCGCCTCTACCCGAATGAAAACCCGTGTTAGGTTGGGGCTACACTTTATATAAACGGCAGCGCCAAGTTCGAGAGCGGTTAAAAATAAATTTATATGAACAATAAGAAACAAAAATAGTTGCTGGTAAATAGTTTTGAAATTTAATCAATGTTTTTTAGCACTATAGCAATGGGATGACAAACTTTAAGATTAATTCTTGAAAAGAGTTATTAAAAAACATTTGACGGGCAATGGAGGTCATTTCATCTTTTATTAAGGGATTTTTTAACATTGTAGAAGCAATGGTGCAGTAGGTAATTTTCAATCGAGGATTTGAAGAGATTCAATTCAGCAATATTTTTTACGTCTTTGGGGAGGGAATTATGATGTGTATGATGTAGAACGATCCTGAAATTATATGGTCTTTTCTGGCACATATTCGTTGACACGATGCATATTTGTGAATAGATTGGTGAAGTGGAAATATTTGTAATTATACCTTAGACCTCAAATTGAAGTCTTTGGTAATTGAGTTTGTTACCTGTGGTAAAGGTGTTCCGGGTGCTGAACAGTAGCTGGGTGGTTTGTCCCACGAAATCTCGTCGTATTTGGGAGGGGAGTCGTGTAGTCTTTGTGCCACAAATGCGTCCAAAGTACGAATTGAGGCTCGGGAATCTCCCCTGCCACGACGTGATTCCCTATACCTGCGAACACCAATCAGCGTTTTATTATTAACAGTGTGATCATTAGTTTATAATATTCTTCCTTATATTCCTTGTACCCCATGTTATTTCAGGGGTTGGTCCCGATGCATTACTTTTTGTCTTATTTCTCAATATTACTATTAATAAAAAAGTTATCATCAAAAAGCAGTTGCAACTGCGTATGACCACGAGGAGGACAATAAACTAATTTACACTCCGGAAGCAAGCAAAGGACAATCCCATCAAGTGCCCCAAGGCAGAGTCGGATTTATCATTTCTGCAGCGGTAGCACATCTGCGGGCAAAGCAGTAGGTCCAGTATTCGTGTCCCAGTCCGTCACAATTTTTACTCGACCGTAGACGATGGAAAATTTATATAATGTTCTTAAAGTTTGCCAAATCATACATTTCAGCACGACTTCGTCACTCCTCCCCTAAATGGAATGCCTCCCACTCCACCTCTCGGAGGTGGATATCTTCTCGGAGGTGGATATACTACATATTACTACAATTACTTAACATTTCAATATTTTGTATATCTTCTAATGAATCATAGTTTCCTATTATGTTTATTGTGGGGGTGAGTGTCCTACATTTCATATAACATCTCATAACAGAGTGTCAATCATCCATGTATTGTTTACCCACTTGAGTTAATTAATAACAATTTATGTGTTTACATTGTACCTCTTTCCGCATGTATGCGTCGTACGTTATGATGGGAAGTAATTACCAGAGATTAGACCAATCTTGTAAAGGAAAAAGCGCATGTAGAGGAAACATGGGATGGATATGACAAATCCATTCCAGATTCCATGGCAAAAATTGTGAAAAAAGATAATTTTGCAAGAGTAGAAGAAAATGTGACGAGTTACTGGAATATCTTACTTTAGTGTAATCTCACTTCATATACGGATCCTTGGGAACAACATTCGATGTGATAAATAACAAAAGGAATGGTTTAGAAATGATCAAACGGAGCGAATAAAATTGCTCTTACGTGATGTTTGGAGAGTGTAATGAAAGATAAAATCTCTGATATGCTGTGATGAATTATTGATTGATCACTTGACTTAATGATATGTGCCATGGAGGGAGAAAATTAACATTATAGAAGACGGTGGGAAAAAATTTAACGGCATTCCCCTTATTACAACATGACAATGGGAAGGTCCGTTTATGCCTTCAAAATGATGTTGACAGATATGAGCCACAACTTAACTGTGGAAAATAGGAACAAATATTTGTAAAATTCTACGGCACTAATACAAAAATTAAAATTATCTTTCATAGTAAAACTCGTTAACGTAAAAATACGTTTCTTACATAAATAATTAAAAGATTTGTGACAAAAACCATACAATTGTCTAAAACTATTTTGTCTCAATTTATTATTTCTTACACTTATGCCGAGTCGAGGACGTCTCATTTTTGTCTGCGATTGCATAATAATGGTTCTTTTTTTGAAACAGTTAAACATGATTTTCTAGTACTATGAAGCGTGGCTTTATGATGTTATTATTACACTATACTTTCTTCAAGTGTGCTGTATTTTCCATTTCAATGTATCGTCTCCACTGGATACGACGTCAGGTGGTGAGAGCAAATTTCGGTTTGTAATAGAAGACTGAAAAAAATCTGGAAGGTACCACAGTTAACATTTCTATTATACCTCTTTAAAGATAACTGTAACATGTCTATATAGTCATCCAATTTTCTTATAGATGTATTTTGTTTCTCCCTAAAATGTCTCGTTATGATGATAAAATAAACCACATATTAGAACAAATTAAGATCATGAAGTGATATTATGTGAAGATTATAATGCAAAATTCCGGCTATGGGTAAATAAGATTTTTAATCTAAGAGGAAAGTAGCGAGAAAAAAGTGATATTTGAATATAAATTATAAATATGTAATACTTTCGGAATTACGACGTTTAGACAGGATACTGTTATAGATCTGATTTAAAGAAATTTAGAAAGAATATTTTCAACACATGACTGGGATTTAGGGCGAATATTACATAGTGACCATCTAACTATTCAATTTATAAAACGATGCAATACGGAGCTGAGAAAAAGAGAGACTAGTTTTAGATATTAGAAATATAGATTGGAAGAAATTTAAAAAATGAAAACGGGATTTATTTTGTATTTAAGAGAAGAATTGGTTGGATTTTGTAGAAAAAAGTATGAAACAAAATATATTTTGTATGTCTTACATTATAGGGAAAGAGAAGTTAAAAAATAAAGTTATTTGGTATCCCTTAACGGAAGAAGTAATAATTTCCAAAATTTGGGAGGACAGATGAAGTTTTCCAATATCTTATCGGAAAGTAATTTTGAAATGTATCAAGAAGAATTTATGGAGGATAAGGAATTAATAGCACAAGAAATGTTTAAAAAATTAATATAATAGTTAATAATAATAATAATAGATAAAATAAAAATGATCAAATAAGAGTCCAAGTTATGACAATATATCTAGTGAGATTATAAAAAACTTCAAAAAACCTTTTATACAGGAGTTGAAAAAAATGCGTAATTCTTGCATTAATTTGGGTTACTTCCCAAAAGCTTAGGGAAATAAGTGAATTGAAATTATTTTTAAAATATAAAAATCATGAAAAAAGTTGCTATAATTGATATAGAACCTTGATATAGACTCCTTTTACCGCGGTTTGGGAAGGCATTGGACAGGTTTTTGAGTAAAATGATTTGGAATTCATTTTAGACTTTAATAAAGTTAACAATAATCATTATGGTTTCATAACAAAAAGGAGCACTGAAGATGGTATTATAAATTTTGTAGAGATATTCAAAGAGAGGAAACAGAAATACGTCATGGCAATATCGATAGATTCCAAAGACGCGTTTGACAGCGTGGAATGGAATACCAGATTTGGGACCTACACTATGGAATGTTGTTGTTAGCAATTTATTAAATAGGATGAATAATGGAGGAATAGCTGTTGTCGTTTATGCTGATGACGTATTATACTTATTGAAGGTGATACGAAAATAAACTTGAAGATAACCTTTGAAGTAGCCATGAAAAAATTTGTAGAGTGTAGTGATGAGTTAAGAATATCTATATCTCGGGAAAAACAACTGGAATAATGTTTGGTATGCTACAAAAGAACAGATGTGGTCCAATAATAATTGTTGGGGATTGGAATCTGAAAACAAAAAAAGATGTAGAAATTACTCGGACATCATGGTGGATAAAAACTGTTCTTCACAGATGACGTACATTATTTGCTTAAAAAAAAGTTAAATGACGATGTATAGATTGCAAATAGTGGGAATAAATAAATTTACTATAGAAGCAAGAAAACTTTTCAAGGGCGTGATAGAACCGACAGTGATTTATGGTTCAAGGGGGTCACAGAGCACGGTGTAAGTATGTGGAGAAGAATCTCTCATTACAACAACGAGTTTACTCACTGCAATCATCATCTCAACACCAGTCCTTCTAGCATTGATTCGAGTAAACTTATCAACCTATCACTTGAAAAAATGCATTTACAACATATTGATCGACAGGATTGTGATGTATGTTTAGACGAGAAGGAAAGAATTGTCACAGACAAAGGGTTGAAAGGAAAATTTATTCAGAAAATGGTTGAATGTTGGCAAATTCAGTGGGATTTAGGAGAAAAGGGAAGATACCTGCATAATTTTCTTCGGAACGTGAGATATGTCTATAATAATAGGAAGTGGTTCAAGCCAAATCGCGCTACAACTGAGTTCATGAGTGCACATGGCAATTTAAATATTTATTTCAGGAAGATAAAAGTAAAAGATTTTAGTACATGCATTGTATCAATATAGATGAGGAAATTGTGGACCATGTGCCTTATATTAGTGACCTCTATAGCAAAAAAACGGGGGAAGTTCACGAAAACGATAAAGCGTTTGGTATACATGATTGTAAGGACAAACTAAACTAATTGAAACAAAACAAGGGTTTGAAATTTTTGGAGAGTATATTGCACAAATAACAGAGTTAAAAGATATTTTGAAAGGAGACAACGAAATAAAATATTAATTAATAGGAATAAACAAGAAGATAACACAAGTTTTTGGAGAAAAAATTAAGAAAATTTTAGAGTAATCAAAACATGTATAATTTAAGTTATACGAGGGATTAAGAACCCAGATGGTGACTATGTTGGAAACCGGGGCATGAGAGAAATTCAAATTTAAAAAAGGTTTGTGATCATGTTAATGCAACGGAGATCAGTAATGATTCTGTCATTGTAGAAAGCAAAATATTTATATAATAACTCAACAGTCCTCTCACAGTTGCACTAAAAAGAGAAGAGCGCTATTCGTTGAACATGGTGCCGTGTATTTGGTAACCAAGGGCTACTTCGCACCCGAAACCACATTGTCACAAATTTGTTATTCTATGTCTTTTGGCGAGGTTCAGGCCATGATCCCTGCTCTTCCACATAACCGTTGGACTTGAGAAGGAATTGTGAAGGAGAGATGGTGGGTTACGGTGAATTTATGGTACCGAACCGACATTCGTCTGGAGTAGGTGGGATACCCCAACTGAAAACCTCACCTAATTCGACCGAGCAGGGTTTGAACCCAAGCTCTACCGCTCACGATCATGGAAGCGAAGACACTAGCACTAGACTACCACAATTGCCGCCAATCGGTTCAGAAGTCGCTAGATTGGTGTCGAGTCCGGACCAAACAGAAACCGATTGGAAAAAATTATTTCTCTGATAGTTAACAAACAAACTTTTAAAATAAGCAACCGGACAAACAACAACTCTGGGGGGTTGGAATTCAGTTCATAATTTTTATTGGGGAACAATATGGTTCATACACATGTCATACACACGCACATGTACAAACAGCGAATATCGTAAAATTTTAAGAATATTCTTCTGCACAAATCCTTAACCTACGTAAAATCTCAAAGAATACAAAATTCGTAGGTCTCTATATTCAAGACAACCTCAAATGGAATTGTCACGTTGACAATCTTAATTCCCAATTAAGCAAATTGTGTTACGCATTCCGAAACTTAGTTAACGCAGTTAGTCCACGTATTTCCCGTTGCGTATATTTTGCAAACGTTTACTCCCATTTACGTTACGGCATTACCTTCTGGGGTAATTCCGGTCAGAGTATTCAAACTTTCAGAATTCAGAAGAGGATAGTTCGGATAATTTGTAAATCTCACCCCCGAAACTCTTGTAAACCTTTATTCAAGGAATTAAATATATTAACACTTCCCTGCATTTATATTTATGAAACAGTCGTGTTTGTTAAGTCCGAATTACTGAAGTGCCACCCTTGCTTTATACGAAACAGTCTCGTTCACGAACACTATACACGCAATAGTAGTAATATTCATCGCCCTAGAGTGTCAACCACTCTTTGCCAAAAGGGACCATACCATTCGGGAATCGTTCTATATAATTCCCTGCCCAAGAATATAAAAGATATTATGAAATTGAATATCTTCAAATCCGCGGTTAAAAACTACCTCCTGCACCAGTGCTTCTACACTGTAAAAGAATTTATTGATTTTAACAAAAGTTAAATTCGTCTTGTGCTTTATCACGCCATTGCTGTAGTACTTTTTAAACAACTTATAACAATTTCAAAAACTATTTTCTTGCATGATTGTGTTGTCTTATGGCTCATATTAATTTAGTTTTATGTGTACTCAACATTGGCACGTTTGTGTACATAAATTCTGTAGCCCCATCCTGGCCCGGGTTTTTCTCCGTTTTTCCTTCGGGTAGAGGAGGATTTATCATACAGGTTCTCTAGGCTTTGTCTAGGGGCGTGTCTATTGTAACAATAAATCGTGAATTTAGTGTTTTTTCAACTGTTATGATTTTTAAACACTATACTCAGAATAATCTATAGTTCGATAATAACTTGTACATGTAANTTTTTATCTTATCTAGGAACGTTTGCTGAAATTTTTGAATCCTCCTCTGCCTTAGGGCCCTTGATCGGAATTGATGGGATGGTCCCTTGTTTGCTTCCGGAGAGTAAATTAGTTTATTGTCCTCCACGTGGTCATACGCAGTCTGTACGGTTTTTTGACAATAAATTTATTATTATTATTATTATAATCAAACATTTTTCATCTTAATAAATCTAGTTACAGTACCATCACAATAAAATGTTAATCGTATGTTTTAGAATACGACTTGGTATTTCATATGAAGTATTCATAAAAGAAAATATTTTACATCAACCAATTTATTTTGTGTTACATTTTTGGAGGGTGTGCTTTGCTTGGGGTTCGGAAATACTTCGAGATCTAAGTTCCTGTTCCGAGAAAGAATCGTGTTCTAAATTGGTTCTCAATAAATACTAGATTGACCGTATATATTCACTGAATACTCATGGTGGTTGAAGTAATACATACTCTATTGGAATAATACAAGCTATTTTATTTACCTTATGGGTCTCAGCTCCCGATTAGTTGGCGCTTGTCAAATTATTATGTTGTGCATTATATCGTTATGTCGATGCATTAAGTTACTGCGCAGTGCTCATTGATGAAAGATCCGAACACCGCTCCTCAGTACATCTTGGCACCCGAGCCAATTATCCTAACAAAGAAATGAAATACCATAGCTAAAATGTATAAGATGGTATGGTCATTGGGTGATTGTTATTGTGTCACAGAGTATCCAAGAAAAGCTCCCATTTCCCCCATTTATCGCAAAGTGTTAAAATCAGTTGCGATAAAAGAAAGAGAAAATGAGAGAGACAAGAAAGTTGGTTTTCGTCTCTATCCTCACAGTGATGAGTGATGAATTTGAATTCTCAAGTAGTTCGTGAGACGCGAAAAAAATTCAAAAATTACGTTTCAAATCTCCTTTTTAAATGTAATTTCAAAAAATCCATTCTTAGTAATCCTTCCCAAGATGAAGGCATTATCCTCAAAAAAATTTAAGTTCCCATCTTTGAAGTTTTTTTTCACTGCGTTGATGAGTGATTCAATCGGCGAGGACAATATTTTAAACCTTCTCGCCTCTTTTATTTAAAAGAGAGATTTTGAAAATCCCATAAATTAGTTCTTTGATATCGGAATTAACCATGGTTTTTAAACAGCCGCGTCCTAGTGGTAGTGTTTTCGCTCGCTTCGCAATGCTCAAAAGAGTGTGGATTGGATTCCCCGCTAGACCGAAGAGGATGGGGTTTTCAGAAGTGGTTTCCCTCACTTACTCGAGACCAATGTCAGTTCAGTTCCTTACATTCCTCTGTAACAACATCTCTCCTTCCCAATTCCTTCTCCCAAATCATATGGTTGGAAAAGCAGACCTCATTACATGAATCTCGCCACATCATAAAATATCAAAATATAATTAAACAGGTTATGATTAAAGACGATTCTGATGGGGGCAAATGTACCTGGACTGAGGATAATAGGGAGGTCATTCCAGACGACCCCAGACCTTTCCTCGGTAAGTATCTCTCGAACCCTTATAATCTTTTGAGGAGTCTCAGGTATATGCCCCCATCGTTTAAAGGACATTTTCCTACAATTCATTTACAGACTAAATTCATACACTACTATTTGAAGTAAATTAATTTCTAATACATAAATATTTGCAATAGTATACAAAATTTTATTACAAAATATTTTGTTTCATATAAAACTTATATATAACTTTACATTAATTATAAAGTATAAAAATAATTTACAGCATTTATAAAATCTGTAAATAATTCATTAGATTTATGTAAACATCTCCAAATGTACTCAATCAAATAAGTTTGTTGTGCACACTCTGTCAATTCTTCGCCTCAAATCTCTTATGTTTTTAGTCCACGTTGCTTCATTGTTTTGAGTGTGAATGAAGCGATTAACTGGATGTACAAAATTATGTGAATTGTGCATCGTCAAATGACGGTATTCAGCAGCTTCCAATATCTCAGAGTTGTAACCTTTCCAACCATCTGTTAATATTGTCGGACCGGGCTCGACGTTATCCAAAATAGCATTTGTTAAGAGTTCTTTCGTTTCTTTGTGGCACAATTCGTAAAAAACATTTCTTGGAATTCCTGCCAATCCCACCAAGAACTCACCTTGTTTTCGTGATTCGGAAGTTTCGGAATGCGTAACACAATTTGATTAATTGGGAATTTGATTGTCAACGTGACAATTCCATTTGAGGTTGTCTTGAATATGGAGACCTAAGTATTTTGTATTCGTAACAGTTTTTAATTGTGTTCCGTTTAAAGAAAGAGAAACCTGGGGTAAAGATTTTGTATTACTATTGTGAAATGACATAGACACTGTTTTGTCAGTGTTTACAATGAGACGATTTGCATGGAACCAAGTCGAAAGGTTAGACAAAACTTTTTGAGCATTGGCGTGTTTACATAGTAAATTAGTGTCATCAGCAAAAAGAACCATTTTGCAATCTGATGTGGATGATGACATGTCGTTCACATACAATAAAAAGAGTATAGGGCCGAGAATTGATCCTTGGGGTACTCCGCAAGTAAGTGGCTTTGTTTCTGAAAGACAACGCTGAAGTATTTTATTTTTAGTATAGGATATTTCGACCTGTTGATATCTATCTATTAAATAAGAAGTTAGCCATTGATGTGGAAGTCCACGAATACCTAAAGAATGCAATTTTGAAAGGAGAATTCCGTGATCGATGACATCGAATGCTTTGGATAAGTCAAGAAAAACACCCTGCGGATTTTCTCCACGGTCTAGAGATGTGGTAACATCGTCTGAGAAAGAAAATATGGCGCTTGTAGTGGAAAAGGATTTCCTAAAACCGTGTTGATCGTCAGAGAGAATGTTATATTTTGATAAAAAAATCTAGAAGACGCTAAATAATACTTTAAAGATTTTTAATTTAAAGACTTTCATCATATGTAACCATTGTATCATAAACAAATAAATTAGATACGGCCTATTAAATTAACATTGTTCCGTTAATTCAAATGATTCATTGAATTTGACTGTTAAATTACAATTTTGTGAGCTGTGAATTTCTGAACTGAAACACAAAAGTAATTTTTTCGGTTCTCAGATCCGTTCTAAAAACGGAACCGTAACAGAAATTTGTACATTTGGCGGAATAGAACTCATAAATTGATTCTACCCGTTTCCTCTAGTTTACCGTCACTTTTAATTGAGGAAGGTGATATAGTAAACTCCCAATTCTCCGCGGAATGGGGAGACGCCACCTCATCGGATAATAGGATGCCGCGGATAAGCCGCAAAATAAAAAACAGAAGTATAAATACATAATGAATATTTGATATAATTTTTTTCACGTTAAATCGTAAACACATAAATACACTAAATTTCTAATTGTTACGATTTTTGTTTATGTTTCCTTGAGTTGTGATTAGCTCCCAGACTTCATTTCTCATATCTGACGACGTATAAGAATAAAGGATTTGCAGTACAGTAACTAAACGATTTAGTTGCATGACTGGTATTATGTTGTCAGTGAACATTCATCCGCGAGTATTGGATGATAGGAATTTACTGTAATTAAATTAGTGAATTGTTGTCGTCTCTCTTTATTAAATTTTCTTTGTATTTTGTTAATCGTTTAAATAGTTAAATTTTACCAAATATTACTCTTGCTCTGAAGCTCCGTGCTACAACGTACCTGGAACACATGCGCATGATGACACTGACGAATGCTCCTCCTGCTATCACGAGAGCAGCCCCCAGGACAATCTGCGCAGCCAGAATCACTCCGGGCGGAGGTGGCCTAGTAGTAAAGGAAGACACTTCACGATTAATTACTTCAAAACACTCAGATAATATTACATTTGACTGTCGTAAAAATGCATTTTTTAAAGAAGATTTCAGAAATTTGAAACATAAAAATGATTTTATTCCTTTTGATTTTGTTATACAGGTCCAAAAATATTAAAAAGTTGTAGGTTTCAAAGACAAAACCCATGTTTAATTACGTTATTTTGACACGCAGAATCAGAATTCGGGGCCAGTATCGGTCCATCACCCTCCATTTTTTAAATTTAAAAAAACGCCCTTAAATACTGAAAATACGGATTGAATAAAACTGGGGAGTGATTGTGCAGTTCTGAATTCGAATTCGGATTCAGCGCTTCAAAATACATAAGGATACGTAAGTCTAGTCTTTGGAACATACCATTTTTTATTTATGTGCACCTATGTGATTATTTGTTTCAGAAATCTGCATGCAGAATCCAAATGCGAATTATTGTTTGTGAATCTGTTGATTTATGGACATTTTTAATAATTTTTGAAGTATTCTAGAAGCATAATGACATTTGAGACTTACCGACAACTTGGATTATTCACGGGCACACATTCTGGAATAAAGCACATTAATTTAAATTACTTCGTTAATGTATCACGGATAGCACGTAATAAGTACCGGTCATTGTTTCACTTTTTTATTTTGTTTTGGTGTGGAGAAAGGATTGGCAATATTTCCTACTTTTATAGGAGATGAGAAGTTGTTCTATAAATTTTCACTTTTCGCTTACCTGGAACTCCCTGAATTAGATTACTAATATAATGCACACTCGGAAGAATAATGGAAGAAGAAATAGGAAATAAATGAGCTTACAAGAGAGCGCGTATCTTTTTATTAGATGCATGTCATGGCATGTGTGTAATAATTTTTGTTCCCTTGTAACGAAATTTTAAAGTTTGTTTATTTTTTACGATTTATCGCAATTTTTATGATAGCAGTTGTATTGACCAAAAATGTTTCTCATATTGGTTGGAAACTCAACACAGTTCATGTTAAGCGTAACAAGTTTAGTTAGTTTTGGTTAAGGGACCTTCGACTACAAAGGCCAATGACACCCATCCATAACTACACAAGAAATCCATAACTACAAAGTAACTACAAAGACATTAAAAAAACTACAAAGACATTGAAAACTACCCTCTTCATGTACATTCATAACACATTAAAATGCTATTTAGGACAAGTTCATAAGGTCATAGGGACATATATTAAGAATTTACAGAGATATTGCATAATTTTGAATAATGTCGAAACAATGAAAATATTGTTTATCAGTATAGGTGTCTACGGAATGACTGGTTTTAGTATATAGCGTGTATTTTTTTTCGACCCGAGAAACACACGCACAATATTATCGGTTTGTTTTATCTTTACTTTTTCAGTTGCGTCACATTTTCTGAGTGATCCGGTCAGCTTCCTTCTGATATACTAGTTATTTTGAAATATATGCGTACAAGAAAATTAAACTCTATGTCTCAAGGCCCTAAATTCGTCCTTACAAGAGGACTAATGGCACAAACAGTCCGCTGAGCAGGTTCGGTTGTAGGATTTTGGGCGCCCAAGATGAAGAACACTCCTGCATTCCCATAATCTCAACTCCCCCCTCCCCAAGATCAAACCAAAATGCGGACTCGTCGTCCCTGACATACCACATCTTACTAATGCTACTATTTGTTTGAAAATTAACTCTCTCCTTGGCTGGGGGGGGGGGATTACCCATACAGAGAATTCTATTCGTTGCGTTTGCACCTCTGATTTATTGGTGGCTCTGAATACCTTATGTAATTCCGCCTCAGGCGTCAATATTGGGAATCCTCTCCATTTTTGTTGAAAACTGCCAAAAATGCACGTTCGTTCCCAGCGAACAAAGTGTTACAGACGAAACGCTTCTGCCTCACTCTTTATTTCATGTTTTAAAGCCAATCCATGGCACAAATAAATAGAAACACTGCCAGTGCAATGATTTTATTTCCACTGAAGCTATAGACGAGCTGAGAAACATTCTAGTTCGTAAACTAGTTTTGATTTTACTTTATATATCCTTACCTTGATGTTCATGATGTTGAGGAAGTTTCATTTTATATATTATTATATAAATACGATTTTTATATGTACGATTATTTTGTACATTGAGATGACTGTAAGTGAGAATATTAAATGTACAAAAACGTTTTTAGTTTATCTGATAGTATAAAAAACAATTTGCTATTAGAAAGACTGAAAAAATGACGTGAGAAATTTGACCCATCAGTGACACAGGACAAAAACATTTCTGACCAAGGATTCGGATTTAGCGCGTGATAATACATACGGGAACATGGGTTTAGTCTTTGAAACAAACGGATTTTTAGAAATATAAACGTAGGGTAAGTTTTTAGAAACTATATTGAAACTCGAGGAACAGAAGTCAGAATACTCCGCCGCCTCGCAAGTCTCCCCTCGAAGACATGGGGCTCGGAGACGGTTACGCCACTGATGATGTGTGTTCGAAAACTTGGTTATTACCCTTTACAGAAAACCAGTCTACCACAGTAGTTGACTCTCGAAGACGTCATGCCAGGTAGAGTCGGGGCGGAGTGGAATTTCCCAAATGAGTAATTTTTATTCCCACTTTGCAGTAATAGAAATATACTTCGTTACCTTCAACTTCCCTCTAAATGTATGAGGCGCTGTTTCACGTACATTTTGGTTAATGTTGATGAACCATACATGAAAAAACAAACCACCTGCCTTTCCACACCTATGTTTTTCCACCCTACGCAGCTGCCTACGTTGTATATTTTGCCCCTAGAACGCATTATTGGGACACGATTATTATCTTTTAAGTTATATTACGCAGTATTCTGTTGCGACGGACATAATTTGAAGTCATAGAAGTATTCCACTGGTCATGCATCGACGGTGGGTCCACCTGCTCGTAATTGTGGGGATTGTAACGTCGGCCGAAGCGTTCCTAGGTTTCGAGCAGATTCCACACAGCTGAATTTTTTTTACGAAACAATACACTTTCCAAACGGTGACTTTCAGATAAATACTTTACGGTACCTAATTAAAAATACTTATTAGGTATCGGGTAGTCCTCCGCTGCCACAACTGGCTTTACCTCCGAAAAAACAGAAAAACTACTAGAACTGGGAATTGTAAACATTTAATATAACTATTAAACTCCCACTAGTTATAACATGAATACAACTTGGAATGTTTATAGCAAACACCCAGATATCTCTGAATTCTAGATGTACACTCTTGCACTCAAATGTCCCCAAGTTCTGTCACTCAACCTCAGCTGGACCATTTTATGAAATGCACATTTCGTAACGAGGCAGAGACCATCACCCAAATCTCACTTCTCTAATAAATTTGACTCTTCCACCTCCTCCGATTGCGACGCAAAACTCCCGTGTAACGTTACAGTCCTCCCTTCATTAGAGATTTTCACCGGGAGTGAATCCTATCGAATTGAGTCTCGCCGAAAATGTATTTTTTTCCCTTCATGGTCACTGGATTTTACATGAAAGTTCACTACACCAATGACATTTTTCCCCACTGCACAACCACAATAATAGTACCCCACTCTTTCTCCAAAAGAACCAAGCCAGACAGGGCAATTCATACATTCAAATTGCATAATATATAACATAAATAAACAAAACAATAAATTACATAAAATATTAACACTTTTATTTCTACATCACATTTATCATACACAATAAATTTTTAAAACACATAGAAATTATACAAATTTAACGAAATATATCGCCCTAGACTTATTGCCTTATCTCTGAGGGCTTTTTCTTTCAACCTTCCCCTTTCGGTATTTCCTGTTCCTTATAGGTCCCCTTATCCTTAAAGGGATATCTGCTTAAAATATCGGTGTTGACGTGTTTCGGCCCCGCTCGGTGTTCTACATTGAAATTAAATTCTTGTAGAAACAAAGCCCACCTATTAACTCGCGCGTTCCCCGTAGCGATTTCTTTAAACCAAGACAAAGGATCCATCTGGATCGTGAATGATTTCGAGATATCTCAATTTCTTGACGCGTCCTCACAAGATGGATTCCATTGTACCGGTCCTTGTTTGGGTTTTCCTTTCAATAAGTCAGTCAAAGGACTAATGATTTGCGCAAAATTAGCTACATACCTCTGGTAGTAGTTTACGAATCCGATTAACACTCGAACTTTTCGTATGTTGACCGGTGGCATTAATTTTCTAATAACCTGAATCTTCGCTTCGGGCTGTTGTAGTTTTCCCTGTCCTGCATTGTGTCCTAGATAATCTAGTTGACCCTTAGAAAAATGACATTTCTTCGGTTTCAGGTGAAGACTGGCCGCGTAGATTTTTTTCAAAATAGATTTAAGATGTTCTACATGTTCCCTCCACGTATTTGAGAATACTGCCACATCGTCAAGATACGGCACCGCAAACGTTTCACACCCCTTTAACATCTTTGCCATATAATTACTGTAGTAAAATGGCGCATTTCGTAACCTGAAGACTAATCTTAAAGGGCTGTATACACCGTACGTTGTTACAAAAGTTGCGTATTTTTGCGCTGCGGGTGTCATTCCGCTCTGGTGGTAGCCTCGTGACTGATCTAGCAACGTGATATATCTTGCTTTAACCACGGTTTCTATCCGGTCGTCCAAATTTGGAATGGGAGAGAATTGTTCTTTCGTGACTTTATTGAGACAACGATAGTCGATACAAAGTCGCGGATCTTTTCCCGAAGCCTCCACTAAAATAACAGGCGAGGTGAATTGTGAGTCACCCTCCTCAATGATTCCTTGTTCAAGCAATTTCTGTATCTCACTCTGTACAAGAGCATTTTGTCTCGGTGACATTCGCTCTGATAGGGGTATCATCTGTCAGTTGGACGTCATGACACATCTCGGTGCAAAAGCCTGGTCCTAACGAGAACACGTCACGAAACTCAGTGATAAGTTGTTTGATTTCGACCTTTTGCGTTTCATCCAGGTGTGAATCGTATTCTACTCATTTTGCTAACCGAAGCGTCATCGTCCATTCTCGTGGTGTCAGAAACACCCGGCGTTACATCGTCTCCCACCCCCTTCTCCTCCACGAGATTCAGAGACTCGGTACGGGTGAACTATCTTTTCAACATATTTATATGGTATACTTGGCTTCTGTCCCTAGTCCCTGGAAACTTCACGAGATAATTTGTTTCCTAAATTTATTCAAAATTTCTTCCGGGGCTAACCATTTAGCTTCGAATTTATTTTCATTTCTCATATTCATTATTAAGACTATCTCTCCGACTTGTAATGAACGAGGTCGAGTATGTCAATCATACCACGCTTTTCGTTTTTCGCCCTGTTCTGTGGCGCGCTCTATCGCATACTCGGCACACTTTCTAAATTTATTTTGGAGCGTAAAAACACATTGCAAAACAGGGATTAGTTCAGGATTTTCGTCTTCCAAGAACTTCTCGTACCAGAGGGCTTCAGGAGTACGAAGCCGCTTCCCGAGAACCATCTCGCTAGGAGCAAAACCCGTAGTTTCGTTAACCACGTTTCGAATAGCAAATAGAGTACAAGGTAAATATTCCTCCCATTTCTCTACCGCGTCGTGACAAGCAGCTGACAACATACGTTTCAGCGTTCGGTGAAGTCTTTCTACTCTGTTGCTCTGTGTATGATATATACACGAATGTCGGACTTTCACTCCAAATTTATCTAAAAATACACTCGTGAGATTACTAGTAACACGTATCTGATCGCTTTGAACTATTTTGGGAAATCCTATTCTTCAAAATATTGCAATGAACGCCTTTACAACGCTCTCAGATGTCACATCTGACAACGGTTGGCCTTCAGGATAAAGCGACGTCTCACAGATGGCAGTTAATATATATTTGTTTATATTACGTAATTTGTTTACAAATACGTAAAGAATCATAGTATCGTTTGGAAAAGCTCCAAGTGAAGCTACAACCTATTTTCGAAAAGCATTAGTTCGATTCGAACATTTTGACGCCGTTTTCGAGGGGAAGCAGAGCAGACGAGACCACGTGGTGTGGAAGCCTGGTAGTACGCCGCCGAGTCAAGGTCATCAGCATCACAGCTGGGGCAGCCTGTCGAATACGAGAGGTATTCTCGAACTGCTGAGAGCACACGACGATTTCTGAAGAATAATTCGCTGTTTTGTGAGTATTACGTCTCTGTGAGGCGAACATTGTTCCAGTGTGTTTCGAGAGCTAGGGAACGTAATTTAAATTGTTGTAATTCGATGCTAAATGAGTATCTTTGAATAAAGAGAAAATTGCATTGGAATAGTTATTTTTTCCGAATTAACTGTAACTCATTTTGAAACATTCCGAGAAGAACGAAGATTAAAAATCAAGTAAATTGATGAACTTTTGATAGAACCTCAAGATAAAGAAATAATAAGAGCTCATTTCGTGCTTAGTTTTTGAACATAATATTTTATTGTATTAAATTTCAGGGTATTCATTGATGTAATTGCACGATCCATTATCTGTGAGCTAGAAACTACGTGACGCAATTTGTATGAAAAAGGGTTTTTACATTTGTTTTAGTGATTTATGTGGGGATTACTTGAATTGTGTAATTATTATAAATGTTTGTATTGGTATCAGAATATACGTTGTTAATTCACATCTGAAGTCCGAACCTTATTATTAATTATACTTATCATAACTTATACCCATATAATAATTTCCCCACGTGCACGTATATACACGCAAATGTCCTCTAGATTTCTCGTTCATGAAACTTACCTACGACTAGGAGATGTGGGATGAAAGTAGTGTCTACCATATTACTCATGTAAATAAAATACACTTTCTTCATAAAAGTAAACATTCATATTTTCATACAGAATATAGGGTAGATTCAGTTTTCCGTGCAGTTCAATCACACGGGTTGACCTAGTTATTGTATACTCCGGTGAATTAAAAAAAAAGTAGAAAGAATATTACACTCAATAAAAAATCCATGAGATAAATTATAACAATAATTATCTTCATGATTGTCCAATTCAGAGATTTAAATTTATATACACAATAGTATACTCGACCTTTGTATTATAAAGAATAACTACCGACACTCGGAAAGAAGGTCATTATTGTATTAAACGTCGAAACGTAGGCAGAAATTCTTCGTTTTATTTTTTGACCTTCTTCTTGAGTGTTGGTAGAAAATATATATAATGTAAAGAATAACTAACTAGCTGATTACGCGGCGTTGTCCGGGATTTTTCCTAGACAATATTCTTTAACTCAGAAAACAATCTATTTTCATTGTAAGATCAAAATAATTTTACTCACTGGTTTTTAAAAACATACTAACAGCATAGAAATCTCTTAGATTGCGGTGAACCTCACCGCCAGGTAACAGATTAATCATGTTACGTCGAATGAAAATGGTAGACGGGACCGGGATTCGAACCCGGGACCTTGAGCT
>NNCF01129959.1:65521-172722 GCA_002313205.1 Laupala kohalensis
GGGTTCGATCCCCGGTCTCGTCTCCCATTTTCATTCGACGTAACATGTTTAATCTGTTACCTAGCGGTGAGGTTCACCGCAATCTAAGGGATTTCTATGTAATCATTGGCAGTAAAACGTGATTAGAACATGAAGGAATTTCTAAGATTTTCAATCACTTTTATTTCCCTGAAGAAGTAAAATTGCTGGGAAATCAGCGTAATAAAATATGGATTCATTTCAATACCAGAGAAGTAAACTGTACTACTATAACTATTTTTAATTTCCAGTACAATTAAAATTTCTCAAAATCGTACAACAGTTAGCTTCCTCTTGTGTAAACTGCATCGTAATGATCAAATAACCAACCATAGATGCAAGGACGGAAGAGAAGAAACGTAGATCCAACGGAAACATATTTCATGCATAAAAACGAAGCTTCGGCCGCCCTCTCAGTTGTGTGATCAACATGTGCACTGGAACCTGCACGGCTGTCGTGGCCTCAGCAGAGGCAAGCAGCAGTACAGATGCTGCTTCTGCCGTACCATCGCCGCTCGTCGCTGCAGTGGCGCCAGCGATCCAAGCCAAGGAACCATCTACCATAAGCTACTCCTAATAGAAAAGCTTGAGCAGTTACATCTCCAGACTTGAACTCTTGAATAACCTTGAATAATCCTCGCACAGTTATGGTCATAATGGTGCTGTAAAGCCCGAGAAGGAACAAACCGAAGATGTGATCCAATATCAGGCTGCTGTTTTGAAGAAGAAAGTGTGCCTGACGTAGGATCAGAATTTCTCTAGCAATATTTTCGTCTACTCGAGAAATATTCTTTATTGTGTTAGGAATTTCGCAATTGAATTTTTTGGGATGGTTTCTTCAGAACTCTTTTGGCTTCCTGGCCTCGTCTAGTGGCTTAGAAACATCCAATCTTTCTACATTACCTCTCTTCATTCTTTTTTGATCGACAAATGGAATGATGCAACTTTTTATCGTAGCCTTTAATATAATTAGACTTCTCTTTCTCGAGATGATCGTTTGATTGTGTCGCGGTATTATTATGTGAAACACTGGTCAATGGGCTCGAATTTTTAACGAAACAGGTTTCTCTTTCGGAATGTACATCCACTTCCTCTTCGAGTAAAGGTCCCATTCGACCTTCGATGTGGAACAGGCTTTCATTGAGTAGACTGAAGTAATGTCTCAGAAGCAGCACTATACCGCTAAAGAGATGCCACCTAACGAACATTATGACGTAGTCCCAAGATCAACCTACGGCTATGACTGGAGACCCGTTCCAGGAAAGGAACCAGATCAGGGTCGATCCTACACAAGCACAAACGGGAAATCAGATTGTTAAATGAAAGAAATACGAGGAAAGTTTCAAGTTAATTTATTATTTATTACTCAGTATATTTCATTATTATTATTAAAAATTTCTTTTACACAAATAAAAAAGTCGTTTAAAAGAAACAAAGGACGAATGTACTTCAATTGTCTACATTCAAATGAAACGAGAGGAAAATAATATTGAATAAAAATTAAGTATTTAAGCTTATTACTTTCTCAAGTACGTAGTGTACAGAAAGTAATATGAACGTGAAAAAATTCGAAAGGTAGATTTCAACGAAATATCCGTTTAGGTGGTCCCTGATTCTGAAAGTGGTTTTTGGCATAACTTTCATCCGTCTGTACATCTATCTATGTGCGCAGCGATTCTGAATGAATTATGGATAAATTTAATTCACCTTTCGTACTTAGGGTATAATTTACTTGTTGTCGATGCATGTGCTTTAATTTTTAAATTTAATACAAAGGATACGTCTCATGAAGGTCAAACTACTGTTTTAAATATTTGTCAAAAACGACTCCACCGATTTTACTGAAATTTTCTTTACGTAAAGTACATTTAGTATGCATTGCATCCACAAAATATATAAGAACATGTCAAAAATATTCTTCTTTATCAGGTTTTACAACTCTGATGGGAGAGTTTTGATCTTTTGACAATCTGCTTCCACGCCTTCCTATCTTTGACCTTCTTTCTCCAATCCACTTTCATTCTACGTAAATCATTGTAGACGTCCTCAGACCATTTCTTCTTCGGTCTTCCTTGAAGTCTAACACCTAAAGGTTTCCATTCTCATACCTTCTTACTCCGCCCGCAGTGCTTGGGGAATGGATCGAGTAGTCTCCCAGTGCTGTTGCCGGTCCCAAGCCCTGATAAAGGAGAAGAGTTAGCACGTCACGCCAGCGACCTGTCCCCTGTGATAAAGCCCACTGCTAAAAATCCCAACAATCTGCCTCAGAAAATTGTTAAGGACAGACAACGAATCATGCTAAGAAATAAGGTTATGAATATTGGTACTTGGAATGTTCTTACCCTACTGCAACCAGGAAATACGTCAAAAATTACCTTCTCTTTATAGAATTTTTGTCTCTCAATAGAGCAGACGGAGAAATGTATATGAGAAAGAATGTACAAAGGTTTTGCACCACTAGTTTGATAATGTGGGAGTGTAAAAGGTCCTTCAGGGGGAACATTGCTGGACTGAAAAACGGGGTGTCTAAACAAGACGAGAAACCTGTGTTTTTTGTTTAAACAGTTTCTTTGTCGTTGTACCACAGTGTGCACCTATATATTCTATCATAAAATATAATGGAGGGTTAATTAAAAAGGTGAGCCCCACGTTGGAGCGTCAAATTATAACATAAAAGATAATGGGGTGCTAAGGTAAGCTATCCAACATTGAAACATCACTTTTAATGAAATATACTTAACCAACACTTACCTAGCCCACTCGACCAGCATTATCAGGGGTAATAAATTTGCTCCGGCTATAAAATTGTTAAGATAGGATCGGGGTTCGACCGATAATTTCGGTGGAATATCCATGAATTCTTCGTGAAGAAAACACAGCCTTTATAACTATTGGTTTAATTATCATTACTTGAAAACACAAGGTACATCAAGACTTTTCACTATTCCCCTTTACTCACTTCCCCAAAAAGACATGCACTTAATTTTACTAATTTATACAGCGTTGAAATGATTACTTTTACGAAATGATTCCGTTTGAAATACCATAAAGTTTATACTCGTTGACATAGTTAGTAATACGCAAGTTATTACCGTTCATAATTACAGGCCTTTCTCACACTAGGCATCACAAAACAAATGTCTCAATTGACCCCAAGAGTCTATGGCTTGTTTGCATTTCATTCGATGCAATTTGTAAGCACACACTGTAAGATGCACAAGGTGCCCATACCGACCCTCCAAAGAATTGCCTTAAGATGATGAGAAATCAGCGCCAAACGTCGTGCAATGCCTCCGACCTGCGGAAGTCCTGGGGTTAGGTTCTGACTCCATATCTCGCCTGAAAGCTTCCTGTCAGAACCCGAGCCCGTCCAGATGATTAGCAGTCACCATACCAGCTCGAACCCCTCGCTGGGCGTTGAATGTTGGTCGGAGTCATCGTCAGCGAACTTGATGAGTACGTGGGCGGACTTCGCCTCTCTTAATAATAATCGGACTGTTCGTTCTTCGCACCGTCACTACGTTACCCGGCCTCCTTATGAATGTCATTTAATAAAACATGATCAGCTTGAGGAAGCACAAAATCATAAATCGCAACTACGATAAAAACTCAAAGTTACAAGTCTGAATAAGACTAGTACGGATAATGATGATCCGTAGCGCACATAAAGAAAGTTGTGTTGCAAATCTGATAATTAGAAAGCTAGAGCTTTAGCGCGTTAGAGCGTTCGCGAGTGAGTAAGTTAGAGAGTTTTAGCGTTAGAGAGCTTTAGGGCGTCTATTCCCAACCTTATATAAAAAAAGCCCTCTTCTAACAGAACTAGACAACGAAGCCTCCCTCCTTCCTCTGACGTCACTCACAAATTTTTAACCAATCTCTAACAATTTTTCCCTCACGTAGTTTTCAACAATTGGTCTAACTTTCTGTGACGTAAGAGTACCTCTCTACCAATGGCTGATGTTAGTATAATTGGTAAATTCCGAGCATGGTGGCGTGTTATTTTTCAGACATATTTTCCAATATCAACACACTTGCGTGGTTGCATATTCCTTTATTTCTGTCTTCTTTACATTTTTAAATTCAGACCCTTCGCTGACCCAAAATTCGTAAGTGGGTCCCCGTTCTACTTGAGTGTTACTTACAAGAGGCCTATTCTTCCATTCTTAATACTGCGAAATAGAGTATCGTTGTATCTTTCTCGAGGATTTTAACAAGATGTCTCCCCCCTTCTTCCTATTTCGTCTCGCGACATAAAACCCGTCTACTCTCAAAGTGGCCAGGACATGTGCACTAGGGTGTCCCGAAAATTTTTTTGTTTTGTTTTCCTTAGCGCACGACCTCTTGAAGTTTGCGTAATTGATCGTAGATTACCAAAATAATTTTAAAAATAAAATAAAACTATATTTTTAGGGTTCTACCAACTTTCAAAGCTTTGAAAAATTAACTTTTTTGTGGTGATATTTCGCTATCCTTAATTTCGGCTCCTGAACTAAATATTAAAAAAATATTTACTGTTTTTTCTGTTTAGGTGCAATACTTACTCGACGTTTCGATTTGCATGCAACGACACGTTACCAGCGACTTCGAATTTGTTAGGGTTCAACTTGTTTCGAGTACTTTCTTGACTTGACTCGCGAATGTTTTGTTCGCAGTCAAAGTAATTTTTAAGCTATAAAAGTACAGTTGCCATTGTTACAGTGTTAAAAGCGGATTTTGTGATTTTTAAATAATGAGTTCGAGGCTTAGTGAGACTAATTGTGCTATATTGGGTCCATACAAAGAACTTGACGATCGGCAGCTACCAACTATAAGGGACGTCATTAAATTTATTTTATTTGTCAAGTACGACCTGAAATTGAAGTATAATTGAACCGTCCAATTCCGATATATATGCGATTGTTTATGAAGAGATCAACAAAATTTGGACCAAAGCTTCGATTCCAATCGTAACTAAAGAAAGAGTTATTCAGTTACTGAAATCCTATTTCGAAAAGTACCCCAATTTTAAAAGATACCCCAAAAGCAAACGAAATGATAGTTTTGAAAACAAACAAGTGTTTTTTAGAGTCATCTGAGAAGCTTTTCGACGTTGCTTCTTGTAAATACACTTCATTTGAATCTTGTTCAGGTTTAAAACCTAAGAAAGTTCCCAAAAAGGAGAGAAGTTTCTTGTTGGATCAAAGAAATGACAGGAAAATGGTTCTAAGCGCTGTTGACAAGAAAGAAACGGCTAGATTAATGAAACGACTTCAGAGACAAATTGAAGAGTCAACAAGGGCAGCAAAAAAGTGTTCCACTCAAGAAACCGATTCTGTTTCAGCAAATTGTGAAGAAGCTTCATGCCAATGAGTTATCCCTTCGTCATTTATTCTTGAACTTAGATGGTTGCACTTCGGGTCCTAGAGAATATTCCGGACCTATTGGAAAACAATTAGCTGGTTGCGAAAATAAAACCGAGGTGTCATTTTGTGCGATGGCTGGTCATTTTGTACCAGACTTGCCGAAAAATGTGCTCAATGAACTAAGTACTTATCAAAAGTATCTTTATGAGATATGTCAAGCTGCATCGACTGGTTCCTGTACTTCTGAGCTGGCGAACCGTCAACCTAAAAAATGGCGCACTCGAGATGGTTTACTTCTGCTAGTCGTATACTCAGACTTTACGTAAGTATTCTTGATCCATCAGAAAATTTGCAGTTGCTTGTCAACTACGTGGTGAATGAATACGCTCCGATTTGGTTCGTAATCAAGCAAAAGTCGTATTTTAAGGACGGAGCCAATCATATTTTTCAATTGATTATGTTCTCTCGATTTTTACCAGAAAATCTGAGATCTGTTGTCGATTCTGTTATCGAAAGAAATGCTTTTTTGCGCACCCAGAAAACCTACTTGTCAGTATGTTGTTTGATGATAGAGACCACATTCGGGAGCTGGCATTGCGAAGAATAATAAAAGCTAGAGAAGCTGAAAGTAGCACTTGTGTGGCAGGAGTGGCAGGTCACAGCAACACCGGTTCTCCGACATATTTCTAATTAGAACATTCAAATCATGGCAAAAGATAAGAGTTTGGAAATTGTTGGCTTTCTTTGTCACACACAATCTGTCGAAAGATGTATTAAACTGGTAACAAGGGCCTCACAAAGTGTAACTGACGCTACTTCTAGAGATGGCTTTATTACAGCCAGGTTGCAATCTCGAGCAGAAATGCCAAATTTTGGACACAAAAATAAGCCTACATTTTAAGTTTTTGTCATTCATTATAAGTTCTAGTTTGTTACCTTGTGATTTTGTTTAATTTATTTCAAGGATAAAATATCTTTTAAATTTGATTTTGATATTATTTTAGGCATACGGTTTAGGTCTGTAAAACTGTAAAATTTACAAAACTTTAAAGTGCGGTAGAGCCCTCAAGATGGCATGCAATTCTAGTTTTTACCTTTTTCGTAATCTGTGTAAGATTACGCAAATTTTGATACCTCTTGCGATAGTGTAGCTCGAAAAATTCCTTTTCTTGTACATGGACGGGACAGTCTAATGTGCACGTATCTCAGCACGTCCCTTTCCAGAGAGACAGATATCGCAGTCGTCCCTACGAACCGATGAACTTAAAATTTCTCGTATCCTCTCCGTAATCGTCTATAACTGGCTTTCATTTTTCCACAAACTCCAATTTTTGAGGACAGGCTAAGGTCAATAATTTCACATTTTTCTTACTTGTTAACAACTTAACTATCTCCTCCATGTCAAAAATAATGGGAGAACGAATAATATTTATTTATCACAAATCAAACATCAAATTGATAAACATGTTCATACTTTCCTAAAGATGAAGAAGAATAGCGTTATCCTTTTACTAAAGATACAAGATTTTACAAATTTCATGAGTACGATAATTACAAAATATATGTGAGTTATTGAAAATATAACATTACTGTGAAATGATTAAAATCATTAACAATAAATTAATCAATATTCCATTTATATTCACCCATATTTCGATCTACCATTTAAAACTCTCAGAAATTCAACAAATGGCGTTTACATCAAAATCAAAACAAATGTGAATGGGCTTTATTTACAAATACATCAAAAGAAATACAATATTTATCGATTTATTATATTAAATTGGCAGGGCTGAGGGCCCATGGGCCGCTAAATGTGCCATTGATTGCCGTGGGCTGTGCATACTGAACTCTTTAATTTACACTTAACGAATTTCTAGTTGCATTAACGGGTAATTCTAGACAAAATTTTTATTAGATAAATAATGCAAATAAGTAGGCTACATTTGAAAAAACAACAACAACAAAACGATAAGGCATTAGAATGACTTTTGGCTAATTATATTGAAAGTTAGGATGTTTTACGATGAGTGGAAGACTGCAACTAGAGTATTCGTTAAGCACCGTTGGGAACCACGGAAAACCAAAGGTAAGGGCAAGATAAGTAAATTTCTCCTCCCTTCAGATTTCCTTTCTTCCCTCCCACTGAGTGGAGCTCAGAAGAGGTGTCTAGGTGACTAATTTGATGGGCTGCACAGAATTTGCGAAATCTCTCCACAGTTTTCCTGCATATTCTCCCTGCAGAATCATTTTTAACTCACAGCTTCTTGACACGTAAATGATAATATCACCTTAATAATAATAATTATTATTATTTTAATAAGTTTGATGTATACAAAATTTAAAATTTCTCTTTATTCATCTATTTTCAAATTCGCTATTTAAGTTTTCCCTTTTATCCCTCACGCGCCATAGAAAAATACCTAACAGTTCCTTGAATTCGTTGTTGTCCTCCGTCAGTGTTATAATTCCTAATCTTCCTTATTCTATCCTTTTGTTCGTGTTATAATCATTTAATTATCAATTATCTATTTCTGTAATTTATCTGACTTCATATTATTATACCATCTCAGAAGAAGAATAGTATTTGATTATTATTGTGATCGTCACGAACAAAATTCATCAAGTTATCTATAATACGACTACTTTAAATAAAAACAACTCAAATAGTTTTAAGTTGGCTAATATAAGATTTTATTGTCATGTGAATTGAGATTGATGAAAGGTCAATTTTATAGATTTGATTATCAATCAGTATTCAATTATGATTGAATTGACGTTCGTAATTTTTATACATTAAATTGATTTAAAATACTCAAATTAACACTGGAGAATTAGCTGTAAAACAACATGAAAACACATATACATGTTCTGAAATAAATACACCAATTGACATATGAATATTACATTAAATAAACACTGATTAATCAAGCAATGGCAGTAATACCAATAAAAACTAATAATTGACTTCCGATCTGATTGTACATGTCAAAATGATAATTGTTATTTGTGAACAGTTTATCACAATTGCATTAAGAATTATATTACTTGTTTGATGACATATGCACCTTAGAAATTACTGAATATAACGATTTTAACTAACACAAACAAAATATTATGAAATTAATTTGACAAGTGTTCTCGTCTGACTCAATTATTCATTTCTCATATTCCTATAAGACGCGTTGTTGCCTTCTGTGTGACTTCTCGTACCACACTGTAATTAACCGCTAGATTTGTTTAATATCAATGTTATAAATCTAATAACTTAGGTTGCAACGTTTTTACTGCGTTGTGCAAACGCTGCTAATTGTATTTTGACTTGCTAGTTAAACTTCCGTCACTATTAATGGAATGAGATCGGTGAACTACAAAACACAACTGCTCACGAGCAGTGATCGGCCTAAAGGTGTCGAGAAGAATCTTCTCTTCGTTCGTCTTTTATTTTTCCTTCTACATTTGTGATTAGTTATAGTTGTCTCTATTTATTTAAAAATATTTATTGTCCTATCATATCGCAGATAAAACTATTGTTCACTAATTGTACTATCACTTACTATTGTTGCACAATATAACTATTGTTCATTGAAATGTTTATAATATTTAACTGTTCAATAATATTTATTCTTGATGGCAATCTTCCACCCATTACACATTATCTATTTCAGGGTATGTAGCTCCGCTACACTTATCCAAATGTTCCATTACAACTGATGTTTACAAAACAAACTGGCATCTGCTGTGGCAAGGAAAACTGCACCACGATGACAACGTAACCAAAGATAGTTGCTAGTAATCCACTGAAGAAGCGCAGAGCTAAAAGAAAGAACACTCCAGCGGTGAAACGCAGTTGCGACCTTGCACGCAGTTGGGTGATCAACAACTGCGCTTGATTCTGCGCAGCAGGTGTGCCCTCTGCGCAGGCTAACAGTAACTCAGTTGCCGCTTCTGCTGTACTGTCACTTCCCACTGTTGCGGCAGATCCGGCAGCCCATGCTATGATACCAGAGATAAAGACACTACCAAAAACACCTCCTACTACTAATCCTAATATTGACGTTGAGTCTTCGGTGACTAGTCTTAGGATCACTATGTAGATACTGTCGACCGTTATAGTTAACACTGCGCTATAAAGTGTAAGGAGAAAAAAGCTGAAGATTTTGTTTAGAAGTAAGCAACTGTTATGAAGAAGGAAGTGAGTTTGGCGCAGAAGAAGTATTTTGTTAGCGATTTCTTTGTCTACATCAGCAATATTCATCTCCCCAAAAACCGTTCCACTTACGAAATTGGGATTTATTTTACATTGTTTATATTCGCTAGTACTGGCCTTTTGCAAACGATTCTGAACGTCTAGTTTCCCTTGAAAACAAAAATTGGGCTTTGAGCTTTTTCGGTAGATGCGATATATTTCGGTAGTATTGGGAATATTTATTGAAAAGTTTTTGTTACTTCCAATCACATTTCCATACTCACTAGACTGTTTTAATGGATAATTTCGCTGAATACTGACTGATGTATTATCGTCAGTGGTTTTGGAGTTATTACAGAATAACTATAATGCATTTTGACTAAATTGAATCATTTTCAATTGAATTGTTTAATTTACAATCAGAATACACGGGTAGAACATCAATTTCGGAATGGCAATTTCAGTGAAAGAATTTTGTGACCACAGTCAGAGAAATAAAATTTTAAGGCACTTGTAGCATTTAGGAACAAATGTCATTGTAAGAAAAGAAAAATTGCATTATGATAGAGTCAATTCTGTAATGGTTCTTTTGACGCAGTATTTTAGAAACGAGTAAAATTTAAAAAAATGGTTTAAGAAATACTCTAGAAAGAAAATGTTTTGTTCCCAAGAACCATCTCCGTTAGGATAATGTAAGTTTTTTGGTCGTACAGCACCTGACATAGAGGTGCACAATTCATAACTTCCCCTGAATTCCAATCTGGGTATAAAATCCGTCAGAAGTGGAAGCATTCGATATCAATTGCCACAAATCGCAAACCACCTCGCGATGAAATCTCACTACTCGCGCGTAAGCACTCACAATTGCAAGGTTTCCCTTGTAATGATGATGGCTCAGCCGTGGTACCGTTTAAAATAATACCCTTTTTTCCTCTTCGCGATTATCACATGGGATCAAGTTTCATCGCACCGCGACACATCGCAATGCGGGTAGAGACAGCAACGAGCCAACTCATTGGTGTAAGTAAATTTGATGAAGTATTGGTGATGTTTTTGTCTAGTAGGAAAAAGTATTTTCTACGAAGAAATTTCTATCATAATTGTGTTGGAAGATTTCATAGTAAAATGTGCTAATTGTAACTCTAATTGAAAGCAAGGGCAAATTCCGGACAAGTATTCAAAGGAAAAGCAGAGAACGACCCGCGCTGAAATAGAGAGTTAATTTACAAAATATTATTATTCCATAATAATAATAATAATAATAATAATAGGAAATTCAAATACAATAATTCACATTTGCATTATCCATTTTATTAAATCCTTTATCCCAGACCATCTAGACTCATGATTGCTGTTGATACCAAAAGGCAGACAGTTGACAACACATATAAGAAATTTTCTTCCAATTTCAATTTATTTAAGTCAAACTAATATATCAGTGATATAGCCACGCTTAAAAAAAATCAATCCTAGAATAGATTTCCTTTTGTATTCGTTTGTGCCTATTTTTTACGGTAAGCAACTTCATTACGTTAAATTGAATCGAACGTGAGTAGAAGCGTTTTTTAAAATACATGCAGAGACGAGAAAAGACTCAATTAAATTCAGTAAACCTACTGCACACCATGGACATGTGATCAATTCCAAACATCTACAGAGGGTCGTCCTATTTCAGGAGGTTACGTGATCACTTGAAGCTATTACAATTCAATACATAAAAAATCTTGAGTTTGCCCTACATAACTTTCCAATTATATTTCATAACAAAAAACACATAGCACTGAAACTCCACACAACGAACTAAAAATGGAAGAATAAAAACACCTCAAATAACAAAACCATAATATATTATAATTATCAAAAAAGATGACGTATTTAAAGGATCAATCTAATTCTAGATATTTGTCCTCCGAACATTACATAATACACTCCTGGATATGATATCGTCACATAGAAGTACATATTGCATGAAATATTTTTCACCTTAAACTCTTTGCAATTGCATTATAGGCTGATCTAGAAATATCACATACAAGATAACTCATTTTTGCGCAATAAATTTTTGCTGTTTCTCGACAATGGTTCGACGTACAGCAATGGGGTTTAGCAATATGTACGCAGAATTAACTGAACGATCAAAATGCTTATATTCATATCTTTAATATTTTGAATGTTAAGAACCGTAAATGGAATGCTGTGTGTAAATGGAGTCGGTATAAGCTGATCAGAAATAGGTTTTATTCCCAATGTATTCAAAGTCAAATCTCAAGTTAGGATTCGATGCATTAATTTGTTGCTGAGTTATCGGAGCACCAAAATAATTACCATGCATAAAAACACATTATCACATGGGATCACGCATACGACATCATCGCCATTCTTTGAATATAGACTCTCCTGGAGCCAATTTGTAAAGATACGCAGACATCTCAAAACACCCGTTTTTTCGACCGATTGTAATACTTTTCTTACACACTGTGTATTTACAAAATAAAAAGATTGTAATATTCCCTTCGGACTCTTTTGACTACATAGGACTATAAATTAAATTTTTAATTTGCTTGTTCCAATTTCCCACTGTATTGCCATGGTAAGAATGAGTTACTATTGGTTCCTGGGGCATGTTTCTATCAATGATAAGCCAATATTTAATTGCTCCTATATTTGTTGTTTGTATACAATTGTATTTTAGTTTTCTTTATTCTCTGACAATACTATATATTTCTATCAAAATTTCTTTCTCTTTTTTGAGTATTCTTGTGAATGTGTTCATGTCAATCTATTGGTCACATGCGTATCCTGACCGTTTGTTTCCTGTGGATCTCGACGCTGCTCGATGAATCGATATATTCTCATACACTTAAGAAATACTATACAAGTAATGTAAATAATTCAAAACCATTAAATGATGCTAAGTGATCGTGCTAGAATATTGAAACACAGATGAATAAAATACAATTATTTTAATTTCAAAAACAAAGATTGGTAAAGTTAACAATAGAACTGCAGCTATCCAATCAATGAGAATGAATTCAAGGTTTTATATCCCAGTTTCTGCGTTATATGTGATTGTGAGGAAATGGAGCTGATGGATGGGCTGGTTAGCGAAAAGTCTTTCTCAGCGGTACCGAGAGCGACTGCGGTGAGCCCTTCCGCAACAGATTTTTGAGAGGCAACCAGTGGTGCACTAGGCCTCTGCACATTGAATGCTGCCCTCTTCGTTGCCGTAGCTTGTCTCTTGGCGGCCGCCACTGTTGCCCGCCGAGCAGAAGCTGTTAGCGAGATGACCAAAGGGGTCTGTCCTGTTTCTTGTATTATTACCTCGGACTCGTGTGTGATTACAGCGGCCATTGAAAGGTGGCTAACGGTTTAGCTGTTACGGGACAGGTAGTTTCGGCAGGAAAAACGATGTAGATTGCGGCAGAGGAGGCAGCGGGGAGATGGGAAATAGACGACTGCAATAAGGCAGCGGGTAATATAGGTGGGATTCGTGGCGTCACCGCTTTGCGTCTCGCAGCGGGTGGCTCAACGGGCCGGCGAAAGGTAGCTATGTCACGGGGGCATGCTTTCCAGCTGCGGGCGCCGAACTTGCCATGGGTCCCGTAGAGCGATCACGGGGTGTAATAGAGGAAGTGATTGTTTCAATTTTTCATCGCACACGACAACTGTAACGAAGCGGAGAGCGGCGGTGTCGTACTGGTACGGCAGCGCGTTTAGGTGCTTCTACACAGACGTGTTGCTGTGCAGTGGCTGGGAGCTCGGTGGGAACAGCCAGTCAGTCCACGAGCGACTTGGGTGCTGTGACAGCGAAAGGTGCGGCAATGTAAGGTCGTCTGTCTTCCACATGCGAAATGGTGGTGGGGTGGCTGGCAGCAACGGCGCCGAGCATTGCGGCTATACGTGCGACGACGGGGCGAATGAAATCGACGTTGCGGAGGGTACTAACTCGCTTGCACAGATTACGCGGTCTTTGTTGAGGCAGCGCAGAGTTCAGTCTTTGCAAGAGTGGATTCCTCGCTCTTCGTGGAAGAGGGACGGATTTGGCATGTTCTGGTTTCCATGCGCCATTATTATGAGTCTCTGTTGGAGCGCTGATATTTTCTCCTGGCTTGTGCAGTGGGTACTTGCTGTAATTCATGCTTCACAGCCTGCGACACACGGCACTTGTATCGCAATGGCGAAAGTGTTCTCATTCGCCGGTTGCGACGGGAGCTGCGCGTTCGCTGAGCTCGTTACATTTATCCTAATAGCTTCCTCCAAAATCTCTTCCCAGCTTGCTTTATTCCTTTCCCGTATTCCATTTTCAGAACAGAAAAGGTATGATAAACCCGTTATTTTAAAAAGATTACAAAAAAGTTAAGTCACAATGCAAATTAAAATGAGAATAAAAACTCAAACTTTTAGTAAACTGAATATCAAAACTCAGTAGAATGACATTTTGTGATTAAAGAGGATGATTGTTTTGCCTTCTAAACTCTGCTTAACTTGCAAGAACAAACATTACACCAAAGCACTTAGATCGTGTACACTTTTCTAGATGATATTCGTACCATTCGTTGCTGCAATACCTATTTTTAAGAGGAATAAAAATTTTAATATATAAAAGTGATTTCAGTTAATTTAGAGCAGAATTTTTATTTACAATATATTCATTCATGCTAGTAACTATTTCAGAATCTTTTTAAGAAATGTGTGAAACAGTCAAAGGTAATTCCACTTTGGTTGAACAAATTGAGAAAGTTTGAAATAAATAGAACCGATAATGCATAGCTCATTATGGTATTTCGTTTTCAATTCCATCATAATCAATTTGCACCATATCAACTCATTTCTACTGACAAAAAACCTAAAACCACCCTCCGACTTTGACGGCACTAGGCCTTGAACTGGTTTATTTACGTTCTCAGAGCTAGATGCTACCATTGATAACTGGGTGTATAAAAAGACATGGTATTGGAACCCCTGAAACGTAGTAAATCATTTGAAACAATAAAACAGAATAAGATGTCATGTAACATCTATTGAAACTTGATAAACAAAGCCATATACACTACTCACCTGCACATGATATACTATGAGGGTTACATTGACAGCGACTGCCAGAATGGTGAAGACTGCGTGGCGGGCACTACGTACGACGCGTAGAGAAGGATTAAGAGTATAGGGAGCCAAACCAAAGACCCGTGCTATCACGAGAATTGGTGCCAATCCAAAAACCATTGCAGGTAATTCTTGTGACGACATATTCTCCTTCTCTTCAACGAGTCAAACACTGTTGGCATAAAAAGTAAACACAACCCATCCTCATGTGCAAGACACGAGTTAATATCCGAATAAAACAAGAATAAGATTGAAGTTGCTGATTTGAGGGGCGACGTTGTATCCACGTCTACGTTGTCAGCCCTCACCAGTATTTCCTGAATTTACTCGGCTTCGGACGACCCAGCTGTTACGCAACTACTGCCGCCGATGTCATTGTGTCATCGAATGCCATTATGACGGAAGGGCAGATGTCATCTAATTCACGGAAAAGTTTAAATCGTTTTTGATCGTTTTATGTAATTACCATTTCCAAACATTCGAAATACTTGAGGCCGTTAAGTCAATAAAACGTTAAATACTGTGCCATCATTGCAATCGTGTTGTTGCAGGAATAGGCCAATAGAGCAATTCATAATGTATTAAGTTTGTTCGTAAAACTCTAGTGTGCAGTAATCTCTTAAATTGCGGTGAACCATACCGCCATGTAACGGGTTAATTAACTTATGTTGAATGCCATTGTTAGACGGGTCTCAAGTGTGAAAAGGTGGCGGAGTTGGAAAGTGCAACAGAGCGTTAAGCTGCCGGTCCCGAGTTCGAATATCGGTCCCGAGTCATATTTTTATTTAATATAACAAAAAACTTCAATATCCTGAGCAGTATTCCACACGTAATGTATCTTTATCACACATATTATAGTCTCTGAACTTCTGCAGGAATTGAAAATGGCTCCTTTCCGTCCGTTTCACACATTTTCATCATGTATGACAAATAGAATATTAGTAATTGAAATATTGTGATATCCCCGCAAACAGAACGCACTCCTCTTTTTAGAGACTTATAAGTGTACATATGCAACGCAAATCACGAAAAATAAAACATGACTTCTGAAATCTGCCTACTAAATACTTCTAGAGATAATAAAATCAGAAAATGAACAAGTTTCTTCGAATACGTGAGAGGATGTCATTTTCTGTACTTGCTCTAAACCATTTTCCATATTTAATCGCTTCACTCGCTTCCCCAGAAAATATTACCATAAGAACGTTTTAATGTTTCAAAACCATTTCAAGTTCTAGATTTATGTTATTATTTACCTAGAAACGTTCATAATTTTGACCGTAGTAACCCCATTATCTTTAACCTGCATGGCTTTATCTATGTTATCAAAATATCTTTTGTAAGGGAATTACACCTGTAGAATACATACGTAATCGCTGAAGCGATGATTCAAAGTATTTTATTTGTTATCCAACAGGGAGGACACGTTTTTGCGTGATAAAACCAGTGAACTTATGAAATATATATCTAGAGATGAAATTGTTAGGTACTAGCCAGTGAACTGTGTGACATTTTATTCTTATAATTATTTAGGGGTGACATAGCAAAATTCTACTCTTTTTGGAATTAAATTGTTTTCTCAATCAACTAAATGAGTAGGTAATCATTCTTTGCCTTCAAATATATTTCTTTGCAAACGATCAATACTTATTCATCTGACGTTCTTTTATTTTGAATAGGATCTTGGAACATTTTGTATTTTTTTTCTGTTGTATCTGTCAGAGAAAGAGAAAAATGATGTGTAATGACATACTATTACTTGTTTCGTATAGTCTCTCATTGCTTCGAATCGTCCTATTTAAGTCATTCATTAAGCAAATGGTCTCGAGAATTCTCCGTCTAGATGCATTGTACTCTCATATAAATTACATGAACTCTCAATGTAAATTAGTCATGTAAAATCATTGTTGCAGTATCTCCTGAGTTGCAAAAAGAAAATATCACGGGTTCCTCCCTCCCCAAGGCTGTTGACACATGCTACTCATGGTATTATTAATAACATGTTGGGTAAAATAATTATGTAACCTCAATTTAAGACGTGTATACATGTTAATATAATTTATTAAGTAAAAGTGATAAATGTATCAACACTATTGAATGTATATTTTTTAATACTTTAACAGAAATCTTTAGTTTCACTTCTGTTTCTCGATCAAATTGTGCCGAATTTCTTATTCCCTTCCACCTTAGGTAACTAGTGATTTGCCATTTGAGGAATGCTAGGGGCAGGCGCGGAGAAGGCACAGAAGGATGGGGTAAGAGGTTCGAATAACACCACTCTCCACTTCAATATTATACCTTGGTTTATCTTACTTAATTGTTTCCATGTTAGCATCGAAAAGATGAAAAACATTATGATGGGGAAAGTAGTTTTTCATTGATGTATTGTCGACTCGAAGGCAGGGTAGTAATATGGTATATATTACACAACGATATATTACACAAATTATTTCTAATTATTATTTAGCAAGTTCTTACTGTCGGCAAAATTTTAAAGGCAAAAATCTCCACGGAGGTACGTGTATCTACGTTCGTAATGATATTTTATCTTCTCCACTGAGAGGCTACGAGAAATTCTGCGTAGATAGTGTGTTCGAATTTTCTGCAGTTAATCTGACCGACACCGGTATTGTTGTTTTGTGTATTTATAGACCTCCTCAATCAGATCTTGACATATTTTTNCATATCGCACATAAATCTACTAAATCTATCGTTATATGTGGCGATTTCAACATCGATTTCCTGAGTACATCTGACTCTGCACATTCACCAGTTAATCGATTCAAGAATCTTATCGACTCCTTAAACCTTGTTACTACGATAAACGACCCCACTCGCCTGTTCGGCTCATCTCAAACATTGCTAGATCAAATTATAGTCAACAATGGAATCTCGTATCTCTCTGAAGTGTTTATCGCCGAATACAGTGATCACCTTGCTCAAGTATTGACTATTAATAATAAACTAAAACCACTTAAAATCCTTTACAAATTTACAAGAGAGTTTAATGACATAAATAAATCCATATTTGTAAATTATTTGCGTGAAGAAACATGGAAAGATGTTTACAATTGCCAAAACACAGACGAATAATTCAATGTATTCATCTCAATATTCCTAAAACATTACGACTCTAGTTTTCCCATAAAACGCAAGTTAATAAACACAAAGAAATACAATATATGGATCACCCAAGGGATAAAAAGTTCTTCAAAAAACAAACGCCATTTATATTATCTTTCAAAACTCTATAACCAACCACTCGAATTCCATGAGTGTTTTCGTAAATATAAGACTATTATTCGAAAAGTAGTCTATGCAGCTAAAGTAATGGAAAACGGCAGGCAGGTACTAATATCTAACAACTGGATGAAAGCCATGTGGAATAATGTTAAAAATTACACGTCAACTTCTGAAAATCGCGAAGATAATAATTCTCTACTAAACGATGGTAAAATCGTATCAAATCCTCAGGACATCGCAAATGTGTAATTCTTACTTCTCAGAAGTTGGTAAAATAACGAACTCAATATACCCAAATCAATGTCCTCCAATTATATCCACCCACGTACCCAATTCTATGTTCACTTCCGAAACTAACGCCAGTGAAGTCATGAGAATCATCAGCTCATTAAAAAACAAATTTTCAACAGGCGTAGATGATATACCTGAGTTTATTGTTAAATTTTCGTCCCATGCTATATTAAATCCACTCATAAATATTTTTAATAGTTCTTTATCGGAAGGGGTGTTTCCTAAAATATTTAAGAGAGCTAAAGTGAAACCTTTACACAAGAAAGGAAACAAACTTAATATTGGAAATTACCGACCAATATCTCTACTACCCACTTTCTCAAAAATCCTAGAAAAATTGTTCTATAAGCGTCTTCTAGATTTTTTATCAAATTATACATTCTCTCTGACGATCAACACGGTTTTAGGAAATCCTTTTCCACTACAAGCGCCATATTTTCCTTACCACATCTCTAGACCATGGAGAAAATCTTAAGTGTGTTTTTCTTGACTTATCCAAAGCATTCGATGTCATCCATCACGGAATTCTCCTTTCAAAATTTCATTCTTTAGTCATTCGTGTACTTCCACGTCAATGGCTAACTTCTTATTTAAAAGATAGATATCAACAGGTCGAAATATCCTATACTAAAAATAAAATACGTTAGCGTTGTCTTTCAGAAACAAAGCCATTTACTTGCGGAGTACCCCAAGGTTCAATTCTCGGCCCTATACTCTTTTTATTGTATGTGAACGACATGTCATCATCCACATCAGATTGCAAAATGGTTCTTTTTGCTGATGACACTAATTTACTATGTAAACACGCCAATGCTCAAAAAGTTTTGTCTAACCTTTCGACTTGGTTCCATGCAAATCGTCTCATTGTAAACACTGACAAAACAGTGTCTATGTCATTTCACAATAGTAATACAAAATCTTTACCCCAGGTTTCTCTTTCTTTAAACGGAACACAATTAAAAACTGTTACGAATACAAAATTCTTAGGTTTCCATATTCAAGACAACCACAAATGGAATTGTCACGTTGACAATCTTAATTCCCAATTAAGCAAATTGTGTTACGCATTCCGAAACTTAGTTAACGCAGTTAGTCCACGTATTTCTTGTTGCGTATTGTGAGATTTGAATAATTCGCTAATTAATTAACAAATTTAATCGTTCTGTTGCGGAATTTTGACGGTCGAAGAGTTGAAAAATTTGAACGGAGGACGGTTGGGAACGACAACCGTGGTCGCGGACGGTCTGTGGCTAGGCGGCGTAGGCGGATTTCTTTGACATCAAATAAAATTTATGGTCCTTTAGAAATCGAAGCGAGCAAGAGGACGGGGGAGGAGGTCCCACCCATCCTAAGGAACACAATGTGGTCGCCGGGCGAGAATATGCCCGAACTTGTTCGAAAGAACGTTGGAAATTTAAACGGTTTTTGAGAATCTTCTAGAAAGCCCTTTAAACGTTCCAATGAGAACCAAGGCGTAAGAGGGGGAAATCATTTTGGTATTGGGAGCTTTCGGCCACGTGACATTCAAAATTTTGGAAATTTTGGGGAAAAAGAAGGGATGAAGCCCATTTAAAGAAGACACAGGGATTTTTCGTCCTCACTCATTCGTTTCTCAGATGGAAGTTTTTTTTTCTGACATCGAAGTTCTTATAGAGCTCACTCATTCGTTTCTGACATCGAAGTTCTCATAGAGCTCACTCATTCGTTTCTCAGATGGAAGTTTTTTTTTCTTTCTGACATCGAAGTTCTTATAGAACTCACTCATTCGTTTCTGACATCGAAGTTCTCATAGAGCTCACTCGTTCGTTTCTCAGATCACGCAATTTTTCGGTGGAGTTGACGTAGTTCGCTCATTCGTCTCTGACATCGAAGTTCTCATAGAGCTCACTCATTCGTTTCTCAGATGGAAGTTTTTTTTTCTTTCTGACATCGAAGTTCTTATAGAGCTCACTCATTCGTTTCTGACATCGAAGTTCTCATAGAGCTCACTCATTCGTTTCTCAGATGGAAGTTTTTTTTTCTTTCTGACATCGAAGTTCTTATAGAACTCACTCATTCGTTTCTGACATCGAAGTTCTCATAGAGCTCACTCATTCGTTTCTCAGATCACGCAATTTTTCGGTGGAGTTGACGTAGTTCGCTCACATCCAAGATAACTTAGATTCTTTTGGCGATGTGCAAATGCTCAGGCGTCAAATAACAAACATTTCGCATATCGAACGAGATTGTTGGACGAGCTCAGGCGGTAGCGTCCTCGCATCAAAGTTCGCTCAAAAGTTGACGCTGCTGACGCATCCATTTGGAGGCTGTTAGCGGAAAGCTGACGGCTCTCGCGAACTATTGAGGGGCTGATCTCCGGGAGGACCTCTTGGCGGCGGTCGTTGGCATCTTGGAAGGTATGGTGCGGCTGTCGGTGATTGTATCACACGACACCGTATTTTGCGCTTGCGCGTCCTGGCAAGGATAAAGTAAAAGTGGCACGAACTTTAAAGAACTTAGTGCCCAGAGTGACTGAAACTTTAGATGAATCCTGCCACGAATAGAGTCAGTGTTTGGATTGATTAAGAAACAATTAAAGAGATTTTTGTTAATCAAGTTAAATTCAGTGTAATTTGAGTATCAATTTGTGTTGTGTCCTTTTGGGGGAAGTTCTAATTGTGTTTTGATAATAATCATGTCGCTTTGGCATTGATATAATAGTTCAATGGTTTTAATTTGTGTTGTGTCTTTTTGGGGGAAGTTCTAATTGTGTTTTAATAATAATCATGTCACTTTGGCATTGATATAGTAGTTCAATGGTTTTAGTTTGTGTTGTGTCTTTTTGGGGGAATTTCTAATTGTGTTTTAATAATAATCATGTCACTTTAGCATTGAAGGGACTGTTCAAGAACGAAGATTTATTTGTTGTATCTTTTGGGGGTGATTTGTTTGAGTGAGGAATGTCTCCAGTCATTAAAATAGCTTTATTAATGGATTTATTTGCCTTGCGTTTTCCTTAATTGGAACCTTTGCATGGTCCTTTTTCCTTCAGATACAAATCGAACCCTTTTTAGTATTGTGGAACCCTGAGAAGAGCTAGCCGGGGCATTCACTTGTAACTATTCAAAATTATTTTCTTATTATTAATTATTAACTTTTAAACCCCGTTCTGCCACAGTATATATTGCAAACGTGTACTCTCATTTACGTTACGGCATTACCTTCTGGGGTAATTCCGGTCAGAGCATTCAAACTTTCAGAATTCAGAAGAGGATAGTTCGGATAATTTGTAAATCTCACCCCCGAAACTCTTGTAAACCTTTATTCAAGGAATTAAATATATTAACACTTCCCTGCATTTATATTTATGAAACAGTCGTGTTTGTTAAGTCCGAATTACTGAAGTGCCACCCTTTCTTTATACGAAACAGTCTCGTTCACGAACACTATACACGCAATAGTAGTAATAATCATCGTCCTAGAGTGTCAACCATTCTTTGCCAAAAGGGACCATACCATTCGGGAATCGTTCTATATAATTCCCTCCCCAAAAATATAAAAGATATTATGAAATTGAATATCTTCAAATCCGCGGTTAAAAACTACCTCCTGCACCAGTGCTTCTACACTGTAAAAGAATTTATTGATTTTAACAAAAGTTAAATTCGTCTTGTACTTTATCACGCCATTGCTGTAGTACTTTTTAAACAACTTATAACAATTTCAAAAACTATTTTCTTGCATGATTGTGTTGTCTTATGGCTCATATTAATTTAGTTTTATGTGTACTCAACTTTGGCACGGTTGTGTACATAAATTCTGTAGCCCCATCCTGGCCCGGGTTTTTCTCCGTTTTTCCTTCGGGTAGAGGCGGATTTCTTATACAGGTTCTCTAGGCTTTGTCTAGGGGCGTGTTTATTGTAACAATAAATCGTGAATTTAGTGTTTTTTCAACTCTTATGATTTTTAAACACTATACTCAGAATAATCTATAGTTCGATAATAACTTGTACATGTAAATTTACAAACATATTTGCGTTAAATTACAAACATATTGACATTATATATGTATTATAACTCGCAGCTAACTTTTTATCTTATCTAGGAACTTTTGCTGAAATTTTTGAATCCGCCTCTGCCTTAGGGCCCTTGATCGGAATTGATGGGATGGTCTCTTGCTTGCTTCCGGAGAGTAAATTAGTTTATTGTCCTCCACGTGGTCATACGCAGTCTGTACTGTTTTTTGACAATAAATTTATTATTATTATTAACGAAAGATAAGCGGGCAGTGACGGGCTTGTGTGGATATCCTCGGTCTATGCTTTTACAACGCAAGGATGTAACGAACGGATTAAAGAGATATAACGTACAATTGCAAGAGGGCAAAAGTAGGTGTAAAATCGTATTTAAATACAACAATAATCAAACCCGATTTACATACCATTAAATTATTTGTTAAGATCAGTATTTGTTTATGTATTTATTGACCATTTTCCTTTTTATATTGTTACTTATGAACCGAGCAAAGTCTGGGAAATCACCGTAGTATGTAAAACTTCTGTGATATTTCATATCGATTGTCTTCGACCGCATTGAACATCAAAGTTGTAATAAATGGCGAACCTCATATTTACTTTTACAAGTACCTAGACCAGCGCTGTCCAATTATTTTATACCGAAGACCAAACTCTATACACTTTCGATCGATCAGGTTGGCCTGAGGTAGGGGTTTAGGGAAATGTTCCTCGACAAATTAAACTGATGGGTCAAACTAATTTATTTGTGACGCGATATTTGCATTATCAACATATATACGGACCAGGGACAATGCTGATATTGTTGGACAATGCTGATCTAGATTGGTGATGCTCCGAATATGTTTTGATGAGAGCGCATCGACCTTCACTTCCAAAATAGAGATCGAACTGCTAGTCTATTCTAGTCATCACGTATGTCAGGGCCTCCCGAATGCGATGTCACAATGCTTGGATAAACTTGATAGGTGAAATTAAATTTATCATGCAATTACGAAATACGTTTCATTTAAGAAAGCTTCCAAATTAGCGAATATTTTACATATTCAGTAACCTACGTTTTGAACGACAGCGTTTACTTTAATTTGTTTTAAATATTAAAGGTGAACTATTTACGTTGCGCGTCATCAATTGTATTATTATTATTATTTGCTTTTTAAAAGTATAACGCTGTTGGTGAGAAAATTCCATGATTGACACTGTTAGAAGAAGGTACAATTAAACACATACTACGGAGATGAACCGTTCAACATGAACACTGCAGTTAATTAGAATTATTTTCTTGAGTCGTCACCAAAATTAGCTTATAAGAGTTTTTGATATACTTAATCTTTTAATGCCATACTTCAGATTCCTCGTAAGACATCATATTCTGATTTATATGAATTTTTATGTGCCGTGCAGATTTATCTTTCCATCACTCGGCGCAGGTCAGGAACCATGGACTTCAAATATAGCGGAATACAGAATCTCGTTAACAACTATAAAACCATTGCATAGCTTTATTGGCGTAAGATTTAGAAATAACTCGCGTTTTCCTAAAACTTTTAGAAATGAATTATAATTTCTTTGGAGTAGGTTGTTGTGTGGCAGTTAGTAAAGTAAGCCAACTTTTCGGTTTCATTTCACATCTGGAAACTATCATAAAAATGAAAGAAAATATTAGCATCATAAACGATATGTAAGCGGATGCAATTGTTCGCTTAATATTTTCAGTCAGCACTCAATGTAATTTTATAAAATTATACATACGTTAAACAAAGTGAAACAACTGTACAGGTTTGAGACTACTTATTTATCGAATAAATCACTATAGTTTCATCGGTAGTTTGACTTTTTAAATATGTCATCTACGCAGATCATTGAATCACGTTGACGCAACAACTAAACTTTTTTGTGGCACGGTAAATCGTGCCACGATGATAACATAACCAAACATTGTTGTGAGCAATGCAAAGAAGAAACGTGGATTGACTTCCCTCGTTGTTTTGAATATTGTTAAAGCGCAGTCACACTATATAAGGTTAGGCCTGTTGATAATATTTCGGAGCTGATATAATCTACGAATTGCTAGAGATATTTTGCTATCTATATGTTGTTTCGAAGAAGAGTATCTAAATGGACATCAAGATACTTTACTGCACTATTAAACTGTGTCCAGGAGACGGGATAAGATGTTTAGATGTATAGGGGGAGGGAAGGAAATCTTAGAGTGAATATTTTGGCGCTGGATTCACGCGGATTCCATCTACGTGTCCAATTACCAATTATTTTTAGATGATTATTTAAGCGGTTTCTTAGGTGATCGATATGATGGCTGAATAAAAAGAAAACTGTGTCATGAGCAAAAGGTGAGGTTACGACCTTTCTAGAAATAGGGATATGTCACAAGTAAAAGTTAAACAGTAGGGGAAACCCTTCGGAAACTCCTGTTTTAACTTGTTGGGGATTTGATAATACAGTATTGATTCACGTAGATAATACTCTTTCAGCCAGGTAGCTAGAGATTATTGAGTAAAGGTATTAGGGTATTCCGATTTGCCTAAATTTAAATAGGGGTCCCTGATGCCACACTCTATCAAACATTTGAGCGGCATCGATGGTTACATCTTGTGTGTGATTACCACATTGAATAGATGAATGAAGATATTCTATGAAATGAAATTAATTATGTGAAGGAGAGTGTTTAGCTGTGAAATGGAATTGAAAATTGGGATAGCTTGCGATAATAAGACGTAGTTTACTAGACGTTTGAGAATTAATTTTTCCACTATATTTTGCAGACGTTTGAGAATCAATGTTTCGCAGTGAATATGTAAGATTTTACCCTTACTTCGAATATACCACACCTCTATGAGAAACTACTCTCCCCAACAGAATGCATTTAGTACTTTGCGATGGTAATATGGAAAGAATTAAGTAAGGTAAACCAAAGAACAATATTGAAGTGGAGAGTGGTGGAGTTCGAGACTCTTTCCCCATCACTTGGTATGCTGTCTGCGGATTCCCGTAACATTATGGTAAAACAATGGTTACCTCTAGTGTGAGGGAACTGAAAATACGGAACCATTTGACTGAAAAACACAAAAGATTGTGGAGATTTCTGCTAAGGTAGTAAATCTTTGTATAATCAGTTGTGTTGATGTAAGATAAAATTTCTCACTTTTACAAATCTTCATATTAACACATGCGCACTTGTTAACACGCACATTCTTACTCTACACTTGTCGAGTAAGATTAAATATAGTGGATGCTAACGCTCTCCTTCGAAGATTCTTAGAATTATTAATAAATAATAATCTGCAGTCCTTGTTTCATTCAGTTACCACGTATGTTCTACAGGAAACGTTGTCAGTGGCGTAAAAGAAATGACGTTAATTTTAGCAGACATTTCAAGTACCGGAAAGGTGAGAGTTAGGCTCCCACATCGACTCTCCACGGTCGTTATGCGCAGTCGCCGTGGCGATATTCGGTTCTCGGGCCTAAAATTTAATGTAATTTTAAATTCAGTGTTCCCTTGACCATACGAATGAACGGTCAACAAGGGCCGCGCAGCTATCGGGCACGTGGACGCCATCTATCGGACAAAAACCACTGGAACCGGCAGGAGCAGGCAGTGATATGACAAACGGCGAAAAGCAGAATGTTGCTTGAGGCTGTTCAAACCGCATCGATTTCAAGGACTTCTACGTGTTCGTAAGCAATATACGATCAGAAAATCATTCTTCATATTACCGAATACTAACGCTTCGTCATAGAGAACCCAGTCAAAGTGAAATAAACAAAATAGCATAAAATGGATTTGCCCTAATAATACAACGCTGAAAAAATATCAGGGAAAATAATGGTTTCACCCCGCATGTTAATAAAAAACCTCGACAAAGTGGAAGTGTTCTAAAAACTTGAGGGAGAGAGGAACCCGTGATATTTTCTTTTTGCAACTCAGGAGATACTGCAACAATGATTTTACATGACTAATATACATTGAGAGTTCATGTAATTTATATGAGAGTACAATGCATCTAGACGGAGAATTCTCGAGACCATTTGCTTAATGAATGACTTAAATAGGACGATTCGAAGCAATGAGAGACTATACGAAACAAGTAATAGTATGTCATTACACATCATTTTTCTCTTTCTCTGACAGATACAACAGAAAAAAAATACAAAATGTTCCAAGATCCTATTCAAAATAAAAGAACGTCAGATGAATAAGTATTGATCGTTTGCAAAGAAATATATTTGAAGGCAAAGAATGATTACCTACTCATTTAGTTGATTGAGAAAACAATTTAATTCCAAAAAGAGTAGAATTTTGCTATGTCACCCCTAAATAATTATAAGAATAAAATGTCACACAGTTCACTGGCTAGTACCTAACAATTTCATCTCTAGATATATATTTCATAAGTTCACTGGTTTTATCACGCAAAAACGTGTCCTCCCTGGTGGATAACAAATAAAATACTTTGATTCATCGCTTCAGCGATTACGTATGTATTCTACAGGTGTAATTCCCTTACAAAAGATATTTTGATAACATAGATAAAGCCATGCAGGTTAAAGATAATGGGGTTACTACGGTCAAAATTATGAACGTTTCTAGGTAAATAATAACATAAATCTAGAACTTGAAATGGTTTTGAAACATTAAAACGTTCTTATGGTAATATTTTCTGGGGAAGCGAGTGAAGCGATTAAATATGGAAAATGGTTTAGAACAAGTACAGAAAATGACATCCTCTCACGTATTCGAAGAAACTTGTTCATTTTCTGATTTTATTATCTCTAGAAGTATTTAGTAGCCAGATTTCAGAAGTCATGTTTTATTTTTCGTGATTTGCGTTGCATATGTACACTTATAAGTCTCTAAAAAGAGGAGTGCGTTCTGTTTGCGGGGATATCACAATATTTCAATTACTAATATTCTATTTGTCATACATGATGAAAATGTGTGAAACGGACGGAAAGGAGCCATTTTCAATTCCTGCAGAAGTTCAGAGACTATAATATGTGTGATAAAGATACATTACGTGAGGAATACTGCTCAGGATATTGAAGTTTTTTGTTATATTAAATAAAAATATGACTCGGGACCGATATTCGAACTCGGGACCGGCAGCTTAACGCTCTGTTGCACTTTCCAACTCCGCCACCTTTTCACACTTGAGACCCGTCTAACAATGGCATTCAACATAAGTTAATTAACCCGTTACATGGCGGTATGGTTCACCGCAATTTAAGAGATTACTGCACACTAGAGTTTTACGAACAAACTTAATACATTATGAATTGCTCTATTGGCCTATTCCTGCAACAACACGATTGCAATGATGGCACAGTATTTAACGTTTTATTGACTTAACGGCCTCAAGTATTTCGAATGTTTGGAAATGGTAATTACATAAAACGATCAAAAACGATTTAAACTTTTCCGTGAATTAGATGACATCTGCCCTTCCGTCATAATGGCATTCGATGACACAATGACATCGGCGGCAGTAGTTGCGTAACAGCTGGGTCGTCCGAAGCCGAGTAAATTCAGGAAATACTGGTGAGGGCTGACAACGTAGACGTGGATACAACGTCGCCCCTCAAATCAGCAACTTCAATCTTATTCTTGTTTTATTCGGATATTAACTCGTGTCTTGCACATGAGGATGGGTTGTGTTTACTTTTTATGCCAACAGTGTTTGACTCGTTGAAGAGAAGGAGAATATGTCGTCACAAGAATTACCTGCAATGGTTTTTGGATTGGCACCAATTCTCGTGATAGCACGGGTCTTTGGTTTGGCTCCCTATACTCTTAATCCTTCTCTACGCGTCGTACGTAGTGCCCGCCACGCAGTCTTCACCATTCTGGCAGTCGCTGTCAATGTAACCCTCATAGTATATCATGTGCAGGTGAGTAGTGTATATGGCTTTGTTTATCAAGTTTCAATAGATGTTACATGACATCTTATTCTGTTTTATTGTTTCAAATGATTTACTACGTTTCAGGGGTTCCAATACCATGTCTTTTTATACACCCAGTTATCAATGGTAGCATCTAGCTCTGAGAACGTAAATAAACCAGTTCAAGGCCTAGTGCCGTCAAAGTCGGAGGGTGGTTTTAGGTTTTTTGTCAGTAGAAATGAGTTGATATGGTGCAAATTGATTATGATGGAATTGAAAACGAAATACCATAATGAGCTATGCATTATCGGTTCTATTTATTTCAAACTTTCTCAATTTGTTCAACCAAAGTGGAATTACCTTTGACTGTTTCACACATTTCTTAAAAAGATTCTGAAATAGTTACTAGCATGAATGAATATATTGTAAATAAAAATTCTGCTCTAAATTAACTGAAATCACTTTTATATATTAAAATTTTTATTCCTCTTAAAAATAGGTATTGCAGCAACGAATGGTACTAATATCATCTAGAAAAGTGTACACGATCTAAGTGCTTTGGTGTAATGTTTGTTCTTGCAAGTTAAGCAGAGTTTAGAAGGCAAAACAATCATCCTCTTTAATCACAAAATGTCATTCTACTGAGTTTTGATATTCAGTTTACTAAAAGTTTGAGTTTTTATTCTCATTTTAATTTGCATTGTGACTTAACTTTTTTGTAATCTTTTTAAAATAACGGGTTTATCATACCTTTTCTGTTCTGAAAATGGAATACGGGAAAGGAATAAAGCAAGCTGGGAAGAGATTTTGGAGGAAGCTATTAGGATAAATGTAACGAGCTCAGCGAACGCGCAGCTCCCGTCGCAACCGGCGAATGAGAACACTTTCGCCATTGCGATACAAGTGCCGTGTGTCGCAGGCTGTGAAGCATGAATTACAGCAAGTACCCACTGCACAAGCCAGGAGAAAATATCAGCGCTCCAACAGAGACGCAAAATAATGGCGCATGGAAACCAGAACATGCCAAATCAGTCCCTCTTCCACAAAGAGCGAGGAATCAACTCTTGCAAAGACTGAACTCTGCGCTGCCTCAACAAAGACCGCGTAATCCGTGCAAGTGAGTTAGTACCCTCCGCAACGTCGATTTCATTCGCCCCGTCGTCGCACGTATAGCCGCAATGCTCGGCGCCGTTGCTGCCAGCCACCCCACCACCATTTCGCATGTGGAAGACAGACGACCTTACATTGCCGCACCTTTCGCTGTCACAGCACCCAAGTCGCTCGTGGACTGACTGGCTGTTCCCACCGAGCTCCCAGCCTCTGCACAGCAACACGTCTGTGTAGAAGCACCTAAACGCGCTGCCGTACCAGTACGACACCGCCGCTCTCCGCTTCGTTACAGTTGTCGTGTGCGATGAAAAATTGAAACAATCACTTCCTCTATTACACCCCGTGATCGCTCTACGGGACCCATGGCAAGTTCGGCGCCCGCAGCTGGAAAGCATGCCCCCGTGACATAGCTACCTTTCGCCGGCCCGTTGAGCCACCCGCTGCGAGACGCAAAGCGGTGACGCCACGAATCCCACCTATATTACCCGCTGCCTTATTGCAGTCGTCTATTTCCCATCTCCCCGCTGCCTCCTCTGCCGCAATCTACATCGTTTTTCCTGCCGAAACTACCTGTCCCGTCACAGCTAAACCGTTAGCCACCTTTCAATGGCCGCTGTAATCACACACGAGACCGAGGTAATAATACAAGAAACAGGACAGGCCCCTTTGGTCATCTCGCTAACAGCTTCTGCTCGGTGGGCAACAGTGGCGGCCGCCAAGAGACAAGCTACGGCAACGAAGAGTGCAGCATTCAATGTGCAGAGGCCTAGTGCACCACTGGTTGCCTCTCAAAAATCTGTTGCGGAAGGGCTCACCGCAGTCGCTCTCGGTACCGCTGAGAAAGACTTTACGCTAACCAGCCCACCCGTCAGCTCCATTTCCTCACAATCACATATAACTCAGAAACTGAGATATAATGCCCTTGAATTCATTCTCATTGATTGGATAGCTGCAGTTCTATTGTTAACTTTACCAATCTTTGTTTTTGAAATTAAAATGATTGTATTTTATTTATCTGCGTTTCAATATTCTAGCAAGATCACAGCATCATTTAATGGTTTTGAATTATTTACATTACTTGTATAGTATTTCTTAAGTGTATGAGAATATATCGATTCATCGAGCAGCGTGGAGATCCACAGGAAACAAACGGTCAGGATACGCATGTGACCAATAGATTGACATGAACACATTCACAAGAATACTCAAAGAAGAGAAAGAAATTTTGAAAGAAATATATAGTTTTGTCAGAGAATAAAGAAAACTAAAATACAATTGTATACAAACAACAAATATACGAGCAATTAAATATTGGCTTATTTTTGATAGAAACATGCCCCAGGAACCAATAGTAACTCATTCTTACCATGGCAATACAGTGGGAAATTGGAACAAGCAAATTAAAAATTTAATTTATAGTCCTATGTAGTCAAAAGAGTCCGAAGGGAATATTACAATCTTTTTATTTTGTAAATACACAGTGTGTAAGAAAAGTATTACAATCGGTCGAAAAAACGGGTGTTTTGAGATGTCTGCGTATCTTTACAAATTGGCTCCAGGAGAGTCTCTATTCAAAGAATGGCGATGATGTCGTATGCGTGTATGTGATTGTATGCATGGTAATTATTTTGGTGCTCCGATAACTCACCGACAAATTAATGCATCGAAACCTAACTTGGAATTTGACTTTGAATACATTGGGAATAGAAACTATTTCTGATCAGCTTATACCGACTTCATTTACACACAGCATTCCATTTACGGTTTCTTAACATTCAAAATTTTGAAAATATGAATATAAGCATTTTGATCTTTCAGTTTGTTCTGCGTACATATTGCTAAACCTCATTGCTGTACGTCGAACCATTATCGAGAAACAGCATATATTTATTGCGCAAAAATGAGTTATCTTGTATGTGATATTTCTAGATCAGCCTATAATGCAATTGCAAAGAGTTTAAGGTGAAAAATATTTCATGCAATATGTACTTCTATGTGACGATATCATATCCAGGAGTGTATTATGTAATGTTCGGAGGACAAATATCTAGAATTAGATTGTTCCTTTAAATACGTCATCTTATTTGATAATTATAATATATTATGGTTTTGTTATTTAGGGTGTTTTTTTCTTCCATTTTTAGTTCGTTGTGTGGAGTTTTAGTGCTATGTGTTTTTTGTTATGAAATATAATTGGAAAGTTAAGTAGGGAGCACTCAAGATTTTTTATATATTGAATTGTAATAGCTTCAAGTGATTACGTAACCTCCTTAAATAGGACGACTCCATGTAGCTGTTTGGAATTGATCACATGTCCATGGTGTGCAGTGGGTTTACTGAATTTAATTGAGTCTTTTCTCGTCTCTGTATGTATTTAAAAAAACGCTTCTACTCACGTTTGATTCAATTTAACGTAATGAAGTTGCTTACCGTACAAAAATAGGCACAAACGAATGCAAAAGGAAATCTATTCTAGGATGGATTTTTTTTAAAGCGTGGCTATATCACTGAATTATTAGTTTGACTTAAATAAATTGAAATTGGAAGAACATTTCTTATACGTGTTGTCAACTGTCTGCCTTTTGGTATCAACAGTAATCATGTGCCTGGATGGTCTGGAATAAAGGATTTAATAAAATGAAGATATGCAAATGTGAATTATTGTATTTGAATTTCCTATTATTATTATTATTATTATTATTATTATGTATTAATAATATTGTGTAAATTAACTTTCTATCTCAGCGCGGGCCGTTCTCTGCTTTTCCTTTGAATACTTGTCCGGAATTTGCCCTTGCTTTCAATTAGATTTACAATTAGCACCTTTTCCTATGAAATCTTCCAACACAATTATGATAGAAAAAACTTCGTAGAAAATACTTTTTCCTGCTAGACAAAATCACCACCAATACTTCATCAAATTTACTTACACCAATGAGTTGGCTCGTTGCTGTCTCTACCCGCATTGCGATGTGACGCGGTGCGATAAAACTTGATCCCATGTGATAATCGCGAAGAGGAAAAAAGGGTATTATTTTAAACGGTACCACGGCTGAGCAATCCTCATTACAAGGGAAACCTTGCAATTGTGAGTGCTTACGCGCGAGTAGTGAGATTTCATCGCGAGGTGGTTTGCGATTTGTGGCAATTGATATCGAATGCTTCCACTTCTGACGGATTTTATACCCAGATTCGAATTCAGGGGAAGTTATGAATTGTGCACCTCTACGTCAGGTGCTGTACGACCAAAAAACTCACATTATCATAACAGAGATGGTTCTAGGGAACAAAACATTTTCTTTCTAGAGTATTTCTTAAACCATTTTTTTTTAATTTTACTCGTTTCTAAAATACTGCGTCAAAAGAACCATTACAGAATTGACTCTATCATAATGCAATTTTTCTTTTATTACAATGACATTTGTTCCTAAATGCTACAAGTGCCTAAAAATTTTATTTCTCTGACTGTGGTCACAAAATTCTTTCACTGAAATTGCCATTCCGAAATTGATGTTCTACCCGTGTATTCTGATTGTAAATTATACAATTCAATTGAAAATGATTCAATTTATTAAAAATGAATTATAGTAATTCTGTTATAACTCCAAAACCACTCTTTATACTCTCGTAGATAGCCATACAAAATACAGGAGTTCAAAATACACGACATTTTATTGCGAATAAGAGAACTCAACTATGAAATTGCATGAAATCGCGGGCATCGCATTTAAATACTTCATTGCTTTGCTTCGCTTTGAAACTCGAAACCCTTCATTGCATCGCATCTCGGGCAGTGTGAACACAGCCAGCTTTGGTGACCGGAACGATTCATTTACTGGATAATTGCAAGTTATAATTTTGACTCCCCAATGTTGAATTCTTTTCTGTCTAATATTTTGTGTCTTACTTCCTACTTAAAAAAGTAGTCTGCACTATGAATTATTGTGAAATATTCCGGCCACGAACGGTAAGGATCTCAGTGTTAGTGATAGGTGATGTGTCAAGGAGTATCTATGTGTCAAGACTTGTGGAAATTAAGATGTGTTGACAGAGTGAGAGAGGTAACCAGTCGTCCTCGTATGTTCTCTAGAGTGTAAATACTCCTTCTTTCAGAAAATAACAATCTCACGCAAATGCACAAAGCCTTCTCGAGAAGGTCCATACCAGTATTGTAAAATTTTTGTAAACGGGAAATGTAGCGTGCTATTGAAACTTCTCAACATGGAGATCGTAGTTGGGTTGTAGGCTATTGCTAGTAGGTAGACCGCTTAGTTTACCAACAAATTTGCCCACTTGCAATGGTTAGTAGAAGCAATTCGTAATAGTTTTTGTTACATAGAGGTGGTAGATAAAAGGAGGATAGTTCACGTTTCAGTAGTCACAGCTATGCAAACTGGAACTTTAATGTGAAAACCTACAACTTTTTTTTCGGACACATCGGGTATTGAACCCGGAATGTCTTGGTGAGGAAAGAGAACGCTACCATCTAATCCAGCACAGGGGCAACTTGAACTAAACAAATTTCCCTTTGCAGCAAGGTTCAAATGACGCCAGCTCTAAACTGGAGTGGGGGTTTCTTATACTCGGCGGTGTATTAATGCGACTGGTATCAATTCTGCCGATATGCGCTGCAGTGAAAGCAGATACAGCGAACCAATGCACTCTTCTACTGCGCACTGTTGCCCTCGCTGAACACTACTTGCGCCACCTGTTCAATCCACTGCCACCTGCGCCACAGCTGCTGCGCTTAAAAGCAGTCGCTGCCATTGTGACTTTCAGCTTTCTCGCTTTGGAAGGTACATGTCGATAACTCGTTGCTCCCAACTGTTTCTCATACTCCCTTGCTTGTAATATAACTATATACTAGCTGAGTAATAGCAGATACTCTTGCTCGAAATTTTTGTTTTTGTTAATTTTTTTAAAAATCACCATTAATATATGGGAAGGGGAAAAAACTGAACGAAATTTCGAAAAAAATTCCTTTAAAGAGCGATTGAGACGAATTATTGATTATTAATTGTTTTTAATTTATTGACTAATAAATAGAAAACAAGTTAAATTTTAGCTTTATTCCCGAAGAGTTTTGGAAAAGAAAACTCCACCGGAAAATCTAACATCAGGGGAACGTCGTAACTATTGCCGTTTTTTAAATAGCTGTAGATATTGCAATATAATATTTCGTTAAGTCCCTAAGTATTTATCAGATTGAGTTTGTTTAATAATATTTTTTACAGGCCTCTCAATCATATGGATTATTGTCTACGAGGGAGATATATACTATGCAGCAAATTCCAACTGGGTATACAGCAACATGTATCTATCAACCCACTTGTTCTGCTGTGCAGCATTTTTTCTACGATTCTACTTCAACTTGGTCAATATCGCAATACGTGAACTGGTAAATCGACTGCCCAAACCTCACAAGAAAATCAGTGGAGACCATGGAATTGAATCGTGTCTTTCTATTGGAGACCAGAAGAATATATTTGTAAGGTCACACGACGATAATACATCAGTCAGTATTCAGCGAAATTATCCATTAAAACAGTCTAGTGAGTATGGAAATGTGATTGGAAGTAACAAAAACTTTTCAATAAATATTCCCAAAACTACCGAAATATATCGCATCTTCCGAAAAAGCTCAAAGCCCAATTTTTGTTTTCAAGGGAAACTAGACGTTCAGAATCGTTTTCAAAAGGCCAGTACTAGCGAATATAAACAATGTAAAATAAATCCCAATTTCGTAAGTGGAACGGGTTTTGGGGAGATGAATATTGCTGATGTAGACATAGAAATCGCTAACAAAATACTTCTTCTGCGCCAAACTCACTTCCTTCTTCATAACAGTTGCTTACTTCTAGACAAAATCTTCAGCTTTTTTCTCCTTACACTTTATAGCTTAGTGTTAACTTTAACGGTCGAGAGTATCTACATAGTGATCCTAAGACTAGTCACCGAAGACTCAACGTCAATATTAGGATTACTAGTAGGAGGTGTTTTTGGTAGTGTCTTTATCTCTGGTATCATAGCATGGGCTGCCGGATCTGCCGCAACAGTGGGAAGTGACAGCACAGCAGAAGCGGCAACTGAGTTACTGTTAGCCTGCGCAGAGGGCACACCTGCTGCGCAGAATCAAGCGCAGTTGTTGATCACCCAACTGCGTGCAAGGTCGCAACTGCGTTTCACCGCTGGAGTGTTCTTTCTTTTAGATCTGCGCTTCTTCAGTGGATTACTAGCAACTATCTTTGGTTACGTTGTCATCGTGGTGCAGTTTTCCTTGCCACAGCAGATGCCAGTTTGTTTTGTAAACGTCAGTTGTAATGGAACATTTGGATAAGGATAGAAATGGAAGATTAGGCAATATAACACTGAGGGAGGACAACACCGAATTCAAGGAACTGTTAGGTATTTTTCTATGGCGCGTGAGGGATAAAAGGGAAAACTTAAATAGCGAATTTGAAAATAGATAAATAAAGAGAAATTTTAAATTTTATATACATTAAAGTTATTAAAATAATAATAATTATTAAGGTGATATTATCATTTATGTGACACGAATCTGTGAGTTAAAAATGATTCTGCCGGGAGAATATGTACTTCCTTTTGCAGGAAAACTGTGGAGGGATTTCGCAATCACTGTGCAGCCGATCAAATGAGTCACCTAGACACCTCTTCTGAGCTCCACTCAGAGGGAGGGAAGAAAGAAAAGCTGAAGGGAGGAGAAATTTACTTATCTTGCCCTGACTGTTGGTTTTCTGTGGTTCCCACCGGTGCTTAACGAATACTCTAGGTGCAGTCTTCCACTTATCGTAAAACATTCTAACTTTCAATCTAATTAGCCAAAAGCCATTCTAGTACCTTATCGTTCTTTTTAGAATGTAGCCTACTTATTTGCATTATTTAGCTATTAATCATTTTTTCTAGAATTACCCGTTAATGCAACTAGAAATTCGTTAAGAGTAAATTCCAGGGTACAGTATGCACAGCCCACGGGAATCAATGGCACATTTAGCGGCGCATGGACTCTTAACCTTGCTAATTTATTATAATAAATCTATAAATATTGCATTTCTTGTTATGTTTTTGTAAATAAAGCCCATTTAGATTTGATTTGATTTTGATGTAAACGCCAGTTGTTGAGTTTCTGAAAGTTTTAAATAGTAGATCGAAATATGGGTGATATTTCGATCTACTATTGAACAATAAATATTCGATCTAACAATAAATTAATAAATATGGAATATTTATTAATTTATTGTTAACCATTTTAATCATTTCACACTAAAGTTATATTTTCAATAACTCACATATATTTTGTAATTATGGTACTCATTAAATTTGTAAAAATCTTGTATCTTAGCAAAAGGATAACGCTATTCTTCTTCATCTTTAGGAAAGTATGAACATGTTTGTCAATTTGATGTTTGATTTGTGATAAATAAATATTATTCGTTGTCCCATTATTTTTTACAAGGAGGAGATTGTTAAGTTTTTAACTAATAAGAAAATGGTAAAATTGTTGACTGTAGCAAATCGCATCGTTGTATTGCTGAGAATTTCTAGTGCGAGTTACCTTTATTTTTTATAACTTTTTATCTTTTTTCTTTTAGGAAGATAATATTAAAAATGTCACAATTTTATTTTATTATTGGAGTTCTTTTTAATAACTTATTGTTTTACTAGATTAAAAAAAACTGCTTCATCAAAAAAGACTGAAATAATTTAAACAAGCCAATTATTTAGCTCAGGATGAGCTTTGATTTAGATTCTTTTTTTACTCTTGTTGTTAGAAGGGGGAACGAGACGTTGGTCCTTCTCGATGCAGAGAATGGGTGAACCGGTTTTACGTCGTCGAGCATCATGCCATGTTTTTTGTCCTTGTCACTTTCAAGGGAGCTATATCATGAGGATGGATTCAATTTCAGTTCGAGCATAAGATAAGTTCTTGAGGGACAGCATCATACGGATGCGGGAGACCGAATTATCCTGCCATCGTATTGTGCGCTACACAAGTCTGGTGGGCTGTATTATCTTCCACGTTGATTTCATGGGTTTTGGTAGTCACATAACTTTTGTTCAAACCAAGAGAATATTATCTTTATCTGCACTATGCAACGGGGACATTTTCAATCTCTGTTCGAGCAGCTATACTGTTGCCGAGACACCTACACTTTTGTTCTAGGAGACTGGATTGTGGTTGGACAGTATCTATGGGTTGAGTAATACAAGCACATACGACTTGCAGAGGCCAGTTCCTTCACGCACCATGAGGAGGCAAGATTGTGCGTTACTCGCAAATTGATGCAATGGCAACGATAAGTGTCATTCTACGTGCTGTACTACTTACTCTTCCGCATCCTATATGTTCCATTTTTATTATAATCCATCCATCTATAAGTCGGTTACATCCTGTAGGGTTCGCTGCTCGCCGTCGGCTCTGATTACTAACCTATACACCACAGCTGTAGTAGACGTATCTGTTGTGTACCACGGACACTGTTGTGACCATGTAGACTGGTAGATGGCTACCTTCAATGATAAGTCCAGCTTCTGCTCCGGTGGAGTCGACCTTTAGGTCCGAGTTTGGAGACAACTGGAATAGATCCACAACGAACAATTTGTAGTTCTCGTCATGCGTCCTAACATCCTCGTGTTACTATGTTTGGGCGCAATTTCGTGATACACTTTCTCCGTTTATTTTCCTAATAAACAGTTTAAATGTTTGTACAGGAGGTCCTACTGGGCAAAATCAAACAGACTACAATTTTACTACTGCCAAGACAATAGCAGTTGTCTACACTTCCACCGAAGCAGTCGTGAGAAAAAATGTCTGACTACAACCCCCCGCAATCGCGTGCGCACCACCCTCCTTTCCTGGCAACTCCAATGTAGATACCTTGGCATCACATTTGAAGAGAAACACCTTTGTATACCCCACATACAAACACTCTTAACCGCCATCTGAATCTGCACCGCCACTCTTCGTCCCATGCTCAACTCACCAACCCTTGGCATGACAACCCAACACAGACTGTACAAACAATGGATCCACCCCGTAGCCACCGACGCCATAGCCACAAGAACCAACGTCTAATACCTTACATACAAGTACTTGCGTATTTCGATGTACGTATTTCAGAAATTAGGAGAAAAGAAGCATATCACAGAAAAGCACATATCAAGCATTATTACGTTAAGTTAGTGAACTCTTCTTATCAAAATAGTATTATGTAAGCCGTTAGGTGGCGTATTGATCTTTCATATCTTGCTAGCAATTGAAAATAATTAATATAACAAAACGTATTTCAATACTTCTAGTGCAAACATTTATTGCACAACAACATTAGGAATCGACTATGAAGATTTCACTTATAATAAACTTATAAAAAAATTCACTTATAATACACAACCAACCAAACATTATTCACTAGTAATAAACAAACAACCAATATTCACTGACAATAAAAATAGCCAATATTCTCTATCAAACAGAATCGTTTCCTCATTTTACAACGGAATCCTTTCTTTCTAACGTGGCATACTTTAAATCTTCGTACAAAATTCAATTTAACTACAAAAAAAGGACATTGTTTAAGTAGGACACCATCCTCTCCCGACGTTAAAAAAACCAGAAGATTGAAAATATTTCAAAAGAGTCGAGATGAAAAAGATTTGAGTCATAACGTAGATAATGTCTTCGAATCATGACATGGTCTATGATGTTCTCAATTATCTTAAAGGTGCCACATACACCCCGCGGTGGTTTTTGCATGGGTAGTTTTACTTGTGAGGTATCGTGAACACTCAAACAAGTCACTGTACCCTGGGTTCATTGTGAGTGAACATCAAAGGAGTTCGGGGCAAAGAAGAAATGTACTGTGAAAGTTCTCTATAACACATAATCATAGGACCTTAAAATTTGTTGGAAGTGTCCGCTTTTGGAAAGTTATGGTCATTGTAGAAGAAAATGACAGAGTGAAAACATGTCCGCTATAGAGATGTCCGCTATTGAGAAGTGTTGATAAGGGAAGTCTCACGAAATACAAACTGAAATGGAAGTAGTGTGCATGGAGTATGAAGGAGCGCGAATAAAACCAAGACTAGTGTACCAAGGAGCAAAAGTACAGTAATGCAATGAGAGCGAAACCTTACGTGCACACAAAATGGAATGAAATATTATATTCCACATCTATTATGGTGAATATTTCAGTATTTGTTTCATGGAGCCTGAAAAATGATCCTCCGAAAGGTAATTGATAAAAAAATCATGAAAATCATGAAGTTGTTGCCACAAATAACCGTTAGGAAAAATAATAAATGTCTTTACTGTTAACACTCGTAGACACCAATAGTTTTCGCATGGGAATAAACTATAAGAAGCAAAACTATTGTTATAAATTCAAATAAAATCTCGTCAACTAAACAACAATAGAAATAAAATACGTACACGCATAATATTGTACATTGTTTTGCACATGAAATTTTTTATTAGAAAATATAAAAATAAGAAACTGGTTGGCTTACTTTTTAATTGTTCCTTCACATACTGACTCATAGAAAATAATATCTTGGTTTCAAGAAGTTGACCTGCGCCTCACACAAATTTCGCCTCACTACTCTTTCTACATTCACATGGAACCCACATAATAGAGAATAAAGGGGCACATTCAAAATCTTCCAAACTGTGAAAAAATGAATGTGTATTATTTTTAAGACATTTCATCATTTCTATGTATCGAATCTAAAATGCAGTTGATGCAATTCAAAAATAAATATAGCCCTCGATTGAAAAGTTTGGGGCAACTTCCCTAACCATCTTTAGAGAATTTAGCCAGGGGAAAATGCAGAAAAAGATTAGAACCTGGCATACCCTGAAATATAATTATTTTTCAAATTGAAACAGAAATTTCCAAAATAAAAACTTCTATATTTAAGGCAATGTTGTTGAAACAATATTCAGGAAGGACTTAGTTACCTGATCATATAGCCAGTTCTGTTAGTAGAATGGAACAACACAGAGGTTTTTACGCCTTTAATTCAAATAATTTGTAGAAAATAATTAGTCGAAATAATTATACAAACCTGGTTCGAAAAATCGTTCTTAAAACCATCAATCAATTCATTTTTTGTTTCATAAATAACAAATATACATCAATTATTCTTCAGCATTTCATCTCCGTCAGCCCACTCTCACGTCATTGGTTATCAGGTATATGTACTGTAAGAATTAAATAATTCTTAATTATTAATAAATGTAGCGATGGTATAAGAATTTAAAAATGTCCGTTGGCGAGCGGAAAATTACAGAGAACGTTGCTAGAGCATTGTAGGAGAGGGAGACGAGTATCTTCACCACAACGAAATGACTCTGGGTTGATGTTGCTTTGTCTGAGAAAAGAGTCATAAAACTGAGGGGAAAGGGAAGAGTCTCGACAACTACGAGTTTATTTTGGTCAAAACGTGGGAGACAAAAGAAATGTTAACGGACGGGATGGCGTCGTTATATTCAGAATGAAAAAGAAACGGAAAATTACAAAATATTTTTTGGAAGAAAAGGAGGTCGACGTTAGGAAGAGACTGGGGTTTTAAAGAACGCAGAAAACGCATGGCGTGAGGGCAGTGGAAAGAGAAAACTATTTACAAATTTAAAGGGACCGCAACGGCGGCGACCAGTGACCAAGGGTGTGGGAGCGGCATAACCCATAGCTCGGAACCACATTCAATAACATAATAAACTCTAGAATGCTGCGACCATTTGACGTGCGTCTCAGGAGTGGCTAGTTAGAAAGCGTGGGAGGCAGGAGTGGCCGTTAAAGGGCTGAACGTGTCCAAACTTGGATTCTTTTATTCTAACAAGCGTTGCTGTGAGAAGACTGTTGGGAGAGACGCAGCCGTTGAAGAAGCGAAATTTCCCAAAAAGCAACGTTCTGAGTGGCCAGGAACTTGCACTCGTTATCTAAATTTACACAATTATACGAGCTCAGCATGAAGTAGAAATTCAGCAGTATTGGCGAAACCTGATCACATGGGTTAAAAAAAATAGTAGTCACGTAAGTGAACGTCTGGGAAACAGGGTAGGGATTGAAGTGATACAAGCAGGAAGCAGAGCTAGCCGTGGGAGGAGATCGAATCGGATCGAATCCGATTTTGCTGGTACTTCGAGCCCTTCGTAATCATTTTTTGTCAGAGCGCATTCTGAGATCTTATTCTGGCACTTTTTCGTGTAATCACTTGGCACTTACGCGAACATTTTAGAACTTTTTGAAAGACGTTACGAGAGATCATTCTCTAGGACTTTTCGAGCAAACGATTTTTTTCAATGTTCATCATTCAGAACATTATCAAAATTATTCAATCCGTCTGCGGGCGGTTTCATCACGCTCGATCAGTAGTTTGGAGCGTCTAATTATGTTAAAGTTTGAGAAGTTATCTTGGGGTTCATCCGAGAACGATTCGGATACTGACGACTTAAAGTCGAGACAAGTGGCGGAAAGATAGACTTTTTATCGCGTTGCGTAAAACCGAACGAACTTCGCTGGAAAATGAATGGTGTGCGGACGGTGAATGCTGCGTCTCCGTGGACGGGGGTTTACCAGCTGGTGCAGTCATTTCTTGGAACCGAGGGTCTGGTTCGCTGAATGGACGGTCGGCAGACACGAGCGGAAGGACAATACGGGCAAGCTGAGGCGTTTATCAATGGCGTGTACATCTGCGCCTCTTATCTGAACTGATCTTGTCATCTGTGTTAAGGTAATCTGGAAATACTGGTTGCATCCAGTCTTAGAGTAACTAGCAGTGAGAAGAGGACCGTGTACTACAAACTACAATGATTTTGGCCCATGCTCAGAACTTTAAAGCATTGTGTAAATTAATGAGGGCCCAAAGATTATGTAATGTCATTCTATTCATTAAATTCAGTGTTAAATTCATGTCTAGCTGGTAGTAATTGATACCAGGCGTTTGGTTGAAGTGTAAGTGTTTTGTTCTATGTCATTTTGGGGGTTGTTTTGTGTGTTTGTGGGGGAATGAGCATGATAGTTATAAGCATATGTGTATTATTTCTTAATAAACAATTTAGTTAATTTGCTTTGCTTATGCGTTTTTCTTCTGGGATAAGGAACCCTGTGTGTTGTTCCCACCTAGTTAAATAATACGAATCCACCATAAAATCAATTAGAACGAGCTAGCCGATGTTTGTTTTTTTGAGGTGTTAGGCACTACCTTATTTTTATTAATCCCCCCTATTTTAATACAGTACAGAATCACTTTCCTTTCTATGCATCAGACTCCAACCTTTTTGTAGGATATATATTTCATCGGAAGAAATTTTCCTCCGCGAGGAATTAATAAAATTATTTTCACACCTTCCAACATCCTTTTAATCACCATTTAAATCCTCCTCTCATACTCTCTTGATATTGAGGGAAATAAAAAAGGAGGCACACTGAGATAAAGCACCATTTTTGATATAAGATATTTAAACAACGGAATTTTCAAAGATAATTTTATTATGATTTTCTTAAAATAGTTCTCTCAATTATATTATGTACAAAAGAAATTCGTTAGTAACATTTTCAAGTCACAATGATTGGAAATATTAGTCTATATGACGTTTCATTATTCAGTTTTTTATATTATCATCTTAGGGAATTATTTATCCACCAGTAGTTGTTAGCGATGTAAGAAGAAGAAGAAGGTGCTGTAATTGTAAGAAGTAATGTATTACAATACTCTAAATTTTTAACTGCCGACACGCTACGTCGAAAAATATCAATACATGTTCCAATTTGTCGACTTCATCGCAATAAGTGAAAATCGAATTCGGTAAGTTTTCCCAACACATTTTGAGGGTGTTTTGAAGTTTCTTTCATTGAGAGCTAGAAGTGCGCTAACACTATAGCCTTGGTGGGAATATTCTTATTATTTGACCTCGGTACCAGGAGATGATGTGGTCTTCATACTTAGGCCGCTTTGACTCCAGGATAAACTCTTTACGCATTTTATAGTTGGCTGGGAGTTTCTGGGAAAAAGCCTGGACATTGAGGTATTAGCAAATATTATAATGCCTAACCGGGGTTTAAAACCCAACCCTCCGATCAGTAGCCCTCTATCCTCTGAGCTACACAACTCCCCATTCAAAGTAAAAAGTACCGTCATTTTATACACTTTAGGTGGATAAGTTGACGAGTCTAACAGACCTATACTACAGGTCAATCATCAGTAGGTCAGCTGATTCCACTATTTAGTTATAACCCGCGCAAAATAACTCCTACTCTGGCTACCGAATCGAAAGCGAGGGCGCGGGGGTAAAGAGGATGCATATAAACGCTATTCTGAAAACATTAGTCATTCAGAGCGAATGATCTACTAATCCGGCTTACACCTTCCCGATTTCCCCACCGACCACCGAAGTACGAAGGGCAATGCACATCGAGGGAGCGGTGAAGTCGTTTCCGTGGAATAGGTGACCATCCCAGCAGACACAGCCATAGTTTGTAGACTGGCTAGTAGCTGCAGGGCGAGAGTGAGAGTTACGTTGCGCACCTTATACCACAAGTTAGAGGATTCGTAAGATGTAAGATACTTCATTTCTACTCATTCTGCTCGGAAGGATTGTAAAATTCATCCGCTATCTTTCTCCAACTACCAGCTGTAGTTTTATCTACCTCCGAGTACATCGTGCTCCAGCAAACAATTTCATTTGTGATCATGAGATTCATTTCTCAAGAAATCTTATGCAGTTCCCTCTGAAACCAAGAAGGGAAAAATGTTTGAACCTGCGTAAAACTTAATCCATCTCTGAATCTATGACTCAGTGTGTTTCCTTGTAACTTCCACTTTGGATCAATGACTCAGAATCCAGAATCTAATACTATTGTGGTATTTGATGGTTCTCGAAGCCGTAAGCCCTCTGCTCGCTCTTATGCATCCACTCCGGCGATGCGTTCTGCACGCGCTTGATATTTCGGCGCAGAATCCAATTGATGAACGCGCGCAGCAATGGCACGCGCAGCACCCAGCGCAGCAGGAAGCACGCTCCACGGTAGAGGTGACGGTCGCGCACAGACAGTAGCTTGCGCACTTGTGGACCATCCAAACCACACGTCTCCAGAAGATACATGAGAGATACCTGTGGGACACCCAAAAGAAATTCAGGAATAGCGGTTACTCCTTAAAATTGTATCTTGAACAGAAGTAACAACTCCTATATTTTTGTACGTATGCCATTATTTTTGTAAAGCTCTCCGGTAAAGAGGAAACAGGAAAAAGTCGTTAAATCCTCGTGAAGTTCGAAAGTTGCCAATTGTATTGTTTTATGAAGCGAGAAGTTAAAATATCTTTAGTTGCTCGAAAACGAGATCAAATTAATTATCCCATTAATGAATCATCTCTAGAGAATTCCATTCTAATACACTATATTTCATGCTCTCGTTGAAATGTATTTCATCTTTGGGCTATCATTATAAGCGATCATATAAACGAAACCCACACTTCTTATGTTGCTTTATATAGAGATTTTATAACACGTGACAAAAAATTCTTTGTTTTACATTAGAATTTTATTTTGAGCAAAAATTTGTTCTCAAAGCCTATTTGAATAAAAACGTATTTTCATGGACTCCATTTTTAGAACATTACCAGTAGTTTCTAGAAGAGTTTATTAAAAGACACGAGGATAGAAAGAGTGGAGCTGAATCGAAAATACTCACCTCATATGTGATTCCCTCAACGTAATGGTTGACTCCCGCCAACACGCATCGCGTCATATGCTCCCATTCAGCGCCAACTCGGGCCAGAGAGTTAGGAAAAACTGTGCTCAGCAGAAATTTAGTTCGCTGCCGCACACCCTCCAAACCCTGCATATCAAATAATTTCATTGTCACATTCCTATACTTTTGTCACATATCTGGGACGCATTATTCAATAATGTAGACAAAGGAGTTTCACGATATCTTAAAACTAAGTAATCAACATAATTTAAAAAATTGAAGAATAAATTTTTCGTCAAAATGTTTTGGAAATACCTAAATAGTTAGCAGACTTTTTCGATTCTTTGCTAACACTCACTTTGGTTGCTATCCATTCGCAGAACATTGACAACTGTCTCCCCGTTCCCTCTGGACGTACCAATCTCATCGTAATGGTGGCATGTTTCCAGGGAAGAGGAAAGTAATCAGGATAAGGAAAGTAAAAACGACAAGAGTTGAAGATATTAGTAAGCAGAAGGACAGCATTGTGAGAAAGAGTGCCACGGCTCTTGTCGGAAACACCCATTTTCTTTATGTTGACAATTCTCACTCTGTTCACCGCCGGTACCCTTCCGACATCCTTAAACTTCCTATCCCCACTTTCTACACCTAATCTTCTATCCCTCTTCAATCTCGATCTTTCTCCTCGGTTCCAATTCTATATTTTCTCCCACTTTTCTTCTAAACCCACCCATCTCTGTTTATAAGGCATTAAATAGTACCGATGTCGCCTAAGTCGCCGGTTTCCGGCAGACATGGCACATTTACTTTTACTAAAAGCGTTGTAAGCCTCTCCGTGGTTCAGGTGGTGGCGTTCTAGCTCATCACCAAGTCATTCCGGGTTCGATTCCCGATGGGGCTGCGACTACTGAAAACCGAACCCTCCTTCCTGTATCCACCTCCTCCTAGTATAACTAACTCTTACTAACAACTCCTACTAACCCCTCCACATGGGCCAAGTTGTTGGTAAATCCAGCTAAGCGGCCCACCTACTAACAATAGCCCACTACCCATCTCCTACCTCCTATCACTCCACGTATATAAGCTTCAATAGCACGCTTACAAATACTACAATGAGAATGAGAAAGAAAGCATTGTCATCTACTTATCCGTGAGAACATTGATAATGAGCACCCTTCTGATGGTGGCGAGGGGAGCTGCGGCCTCATCTCTACGTCTGAATGGATGGTACTCAGTGTCAAAATGAACCAATGAGCGAATTGATTCACGAATGCGTTGTAAAGCGCGTGTAATGCCGGCACTTCACTTGGCGTTATGTATTTTTGGGTTCGCCAACATGATCAAGCGTGGATGAAATATTGTCTGTATTCGATGTATTTGCTCTTACTAAGCAAGTACTATCACCCGTATCCGTCCTCGTGTCGGTTTTCATTCGCACATCAAAAGACTCAAATAAGGCAAATATTTGCGTGAACCGTCCATACTTGGTTTACCGTGTTTCGCTTAGTGGAGCGTGTGTGATCGAAACTTGTTGATATTCTGGTTCCTTAACCTACAATTTGAATTTTCTTATTCTACATTTCTTTAGTATGGACTGGATCATTCATATGGGCTGGTAAAACGAAAAAGTATAAATATTTCTTGAATTATATCAAATACATCCCATTCATCAATGGTATAAGAAAACACATACGGCATTGTTGCGTTATTTGCGTGTTAGTAATATTTGTGAATACATCAAATATTTTGGCAAACACAGCAAATACCGCAACGCCAAGTGAAGTGCCAGCATAATGGATATGGTCATGTTTTATATTACAACCAACATAGCACCTACTTCTAGAAATTGAAAAGGGACATGGTATTTATTTCTCCCCGTTTCTTCATTTCCAATAGCTTAAAATTCATTTTCAGAAAAAGGAAAGATAACAAAATGAAAAACTAAGTATTTTAGTTCTACTGCATTCTATCCGTTGCCCTAATTAAAAAAAATATGAGATTGATAATGGATTGCTTTAAGTCAGAATTAAGTCGAATGGCAATGTTTCAGTTATTAATTTGTATAGTGTCACTTTTTAAGTTCTATTCAAATATGACATCTGTATGTTACATTTCTTATCTATTTTTTCAAGTGACAACTGACCTCCGAACAGAAGTTGAACCTCTCCTCGACGCCCAGTAAGTGTCCAATGACGCGCCACAGATGCACGAAACCTTCCAGTTCGTCCTTGGAGGCTCCTCCGGCACCGAAACGTTCAGGGAATGACGCTGCCAAACCCACGAAACCCATCTGCGTGATGCTCATCTCCAATTGGTTGATCCACTCCACTCGACCTTCCTGTAAGCTGTGCGAAACCTTCATTCTTTTATCTCTCCCCTTCTGTCTCTTAGTTGTAAATCTCCTTCACACTGTCCTGTTAATGTTTGTCCAATCAGTCGTGTTCATAATTTCAGGAACAGGTTGGTGTTTGTCGCAATTTTTGAGCGCGGAAACTACATGTTAACTTGAAACCAGATTTTTTGTTTCAGTTTTGAAACATGTTGGATTAAAATTTTTTTATTTTATACACAATTACGGGTAAACTTTTGCGAACACAATATTTACCGATACTACTACATTTGAGACATAGTGTTCTTTAACCATTACAAATCATTTAACAAGGTAAGTCGATGTTTGAAGATTATTTTCTGAATTACATAAACTACGAATTGTTCAAGTTTGACCACCATATAATTGAATTACATTGAAATATAAAGATTATCAAAAGAATTTCGTCTCAATTATTACATTTCACTCACACGCACATAAATACAGAACAAGTATTTCAACTTGAGCAAGAATTATTTTGCACAATAAACATTAAACGTGACACGAAAAAATTCCTACATTATTAGTTGACGTATTATTATTGTAACTATTTTATACATTAATTCTGTATTCTGTGTCAAGGGTCTGATGATGAATATTCCATCGAAAGATCCAATCCCAATAAGCGGTAATTCAAAACATTTTTTTCTTTTAAATTGTGGGTGTTGCTCTGAAAAAATAAAGCACGGTATCCCTATTCCAAAATTCTCATAATTTTGTGAATTATCACGTCTCTTCCAGTGCAAATGAATGTTGTAATGGATTAATAATTTGCATAGTAATTATAAGTAAAGATTAATGATTTAGTATAGTATTTTCTTAACTACGAAGTTTAAAAATTGATTAGTCCCAATGTACGTACTCGAGGAAAGGGCATGCAGCCGCTGCGCCTGCGAAGTCAGCTCGCATCGCCTGCGCTGCCCCTGCGGTCCACAGAGGCGAATGCAGATGCGTGAAACGCCGCAACTCTTTTTTCGGCGCACCGCGAAGAGCGTTCAGACGGCGCCGGTAGATGTCGTGCAAGCGCCGCACAGCACGCAGGTGATGTCTCGCTTCCCCCTCTGCCCAGAAGTCGCCCGCGTACCACGCTGTCACGCGAGTAAACGTCGAGAGATAGCGCTTGAAGGCCTAAACAAACGCACGAACGATGGCTTCGTGTTATATATTGTTAGCAGATGACGCTACCAACATGCTCACGTACGTAGCACGTACACAATGAATTATTATTAATACTTCAGGTATCTATGTTATGTAGTCTACGTTTCACTCATAAATGTTATTTTATGTCAATATAGTATGTACTGTAGTATGTATACGTCGTATCAGGTTTAAGTCATCATCTTGTTTTTTTATCAATCGAAGTTGTGATCCCAGTGAAATTTTTTGTTTCCGAGATCAGATTTAACTTTTGATCTAACCCCTACCCCTTCCTGCATTCATATTAATTGGAACAATATCTTGATTGGATAGGAGGAATAGCAAGCCCATTTTTATCATGCAATAATCTTGAAAAAAAATCTCAAAAACTAGTTTCTTTTTGGTAACAAGGAGTCAACAAAAATTGTGTGAAAGACGATTGATATGTGTTGAGAAGTGAATATTATTGTTCCTGACCATTAGAAGGAAATGTTGGCGGGGTATGTGAATGGGGATTTAGGGTTTCAAGGAGCCTGGAGGATGGTTAGGTTACACACGAAACATTGGCGAGTCAGTGTAGCAAGGCAACCATTCATCCTGACCAAGATCCTCTAGATAATTGTGTAGTTCTGTATTAATGTTAGTATATTTCCACAAGTGATGAACCGGGTTTCACGGATGTGGAAGGATGATAATGTATACATTCCAAATTAATTTGAACGCGTTAGACATTATAATGCACTTATAAGTTCTACTGAGTTGTTGAAATTTTAACAGCACTTATCTATATTATTTGGAAAAGGATGTTTGTTTTATTTTCGTCCATTTTTTTAAACACCTCATACCATCGATTGTGAATGGATTCACTTACCTTGAACGGTGTGTCTGAATTTCCTGAGAAGATGAGAGGTTGCAAGGATCCAGAGAACGAGAAGAGAAGGAAGAGGGAAATCATTTCGGAGAAGACGAGTCCGAAAAAGTATTTCTGAGCGAAATGTTGTCCCAGACGAATCTTCTCTACGTCTACCCATTCTGGTCTACAAGCAAAAAGAGAAAAACAAAACATTAAACCTTAGATGACATCAGGAGCCTTCACCATCAAAGAAGTAATGATGCTGTATTGAATGGATGATTATCGCAAATTGAATATTTTTCGCACACAAAATTTAGAATCGAATGGGTTAGAGTAGTGACACCAGCGCGTTAAGCTGAAATCCCAGGTTCGGTCGCCGTTCCATTTTCAGTCAATATACAGCATCATTAATCTGTTATATTGAGGCGTGGTTAATTGCTATTTAAGAGAAAACGAGTGCGAATAGAAGAATAATTAAAATCATTATCTTTCCAATAAATGAGCCGCTTCTACAGGATAATATGCTAAGTTAGTAACAAAAAGAGTGAAATGAAGGAGGTAAGATATACAGTGAAACTTTCATTAACAGACAATTGTCAATACAAGACATTCCTATATCACGGACACTTGTTTCACTCCATGTCATTTTATTTCACGTAGATCTTAACAATAGCTGACGAATTTGAAGGTTCCATGAGTGTCCGTCATAGAAGACTTCCACTTGATTATGAGGTCATCAGAAAACTAACTGGAGGCTAGACTCCGTAATGGCGGGCTGATCAGACAACTGGAGGTGACTCCGTAATGACGGAACCGTGTGAGAAGAATACCCGCTTTATTATTGGAAACAGGAAACTGTAATATGACACGGAAAAATACATTAATAAAATGCCGGGAAAGATATGAGACATACAAAGAACATGTCACACAAATAGGACTAATTAGAGATCTGTTGAACAAGGAGGATATATAAAAAAAAAGGACAGCAGATATCTGAACAAGAAACCTTGCAATGACAATGTTGGAGGCAAGGTGGCTAAGTTAAATGGCCAAAGAAAATGAATTTGAAAAAAAAAATGTATGTGCTTACGTGATCTTAGGGAAGTCCAATCTCTTAACGAGGAAATGGATCATTCTGGAGATGACATTTTGAATTATAGTACATTCAGAGATGAAGTGACCCTCAGAAGAAGAATTTTCGTCGTGTGGTCATTACGATAGTACTATACAACGTAAAATGGCAGAGGATTCATCCTGCGGGAGCCTACATATTTGGGGCGATGCACATCGACGAAACGCGTTTCATGAAACTAAACTCATTGTAAGTTAATTTTTTCTCTAACGTTTTATTATAATGTAATATTTGCGTTCCGTATTAACTGCGAATAAAATTAGTTCAAATACAATGTAATTGTGATAAAATTAAAATGGATTGGATCAATCGTAAATGGAAGAAAGAACTGGACCTAAACCCTTAATTTTGTCGTAATTTCACAGTTTAGATCCATTTTCTTTGTTATTGTCTGTGTATTGCAAAAATAACATTAAAATAGTAAAATTAAATGTTAAATACAAGAAATTTCATTTCTAACATAATCATTTCTTGGGTTGCAGTAGGTGAATAAGAGCTTAATCCCGTTGTGCTCATGAGGGCTGGAGGTACCGGCATAGCGCGAGGAAGTGTCTTCAGCTACCAGACGCCACTTTGATAATACTATAAGAGAAAGTTTGTCAAAATATCGATTTTAAAACGGTGATTTATAATGAAATTATTTTTTTCTCCGAAGTCATCGTTTGGCAGGGGCAAGTCTAGGCAACCCGCACTATCAGTTTCCTACTCGCTATTGCTAGTAATCGGATACCTGTATCAAGACCGCAATGGTGTCGCTCTATCAATGTTCTAACCGCCATTTCTTCCCCCATTGAAATCGAATACCTGTATCAAGACCGCTATAGCATCCCCCATGTTTTTATCGGTTCTTGAACCCGATGGGTTTGGAAGGGGTAAGGTTAGGTAACCAGATCCCACGTTTTAAAACAGTCATTGATATTTCAAGGACAAATGTAATATGACCCACGGGTCAAGACTGCCATAGACGTTTTACTCCTGAATTTTGCCTATACAATATGTCATTTTGTGTTACGTTAATTTGTCAATGACTTTCTTCTGCTACAAGCATCCATTTTAAATTTTTGCTGGTGTTCCATTGTATGTCAAGTGCCCGTACCAGTAAAATTTTGATATGATTGGAAAACGTTACTAACAAATATATGACAAATGAGCAAGTATTAATCAAACAATTTTTATGAGTTAAGTTCGTATTATAACTATATGCAATGCATTAGCATAATACGTTCCGGACTGTCAGCTGCGTGAAGCACCTATTTGCGGGAGTGGACTCATCACCCAAGGGTTTATTGTTGTCCCTTCGTCGGACAATATCATACATTCGGCACCACCCTTACCAACTCAAGATACACGAGACTGAAATCTCACAGATTTATTAAGTGTAGTAGAAACATGCCAAGTAGAAATAAGAAATGCAGTATAATGGTTATAAATACAACCATCTCCAATGCATAAAAATCGACCTAAGATGAAAGCAAAGACGAGACACTCCAATGACGGTAGTTGAATTAATTAATAATAACAATCCGTATGCAAATGACTTGGCACTAATTGCAAAAGACATTCCAGATTCACAAAAACTTTTTTAAATTAGATGTGTACAATTATGATTTTAGAGCGGGAGCCATCCGAGAATCCCAGCATTAATTAGGTCCCAAGCGGGGACCCTCACTCCACCCTAGCTATAATATTTTACGAATAGATAAAGCTGGGACTCTCCCTCCTATACCGGCGTTACCTCTGGGACCCTCGCGCCGCCTTGCAAAAGCAGATAAATAAATATCGGGCCCGGGACTCTCACTCTGGTTCCTGGCGGGCAGAAAGGGGGAGAGGGAGAGAGTTCACCTGCTCCATTCCCGTCTAGCTTTGGAGTCTATTTTTCTATGAAGCAATATATACATTTTTATATGAATCAAATTTATCGTGTTCTTTTACAGATGAATGTATGTACGTGTAGCACAATAAAATAAGTTGCAATGACGTCTCATTGGCTTGTTTACTCATGATAACCTGACAAAATTATTTGCTTTTCTTGAGCGAAAATCGTTTTTTCATGGGAACTTCGGTTTTACCGGCCAAATGGGTAACTGGCCAGGGTCTCGGATCTGCCCAGACCGGTTAAGAGGGGTTGTACTCTACAGCATTGCGTTATGAAACTCACTTGTCATCCAATGGGACCCCGCTGTCACCAGGTAGAGTATCGCCAAGTGTCAGAAGCTGCAAGAAGAATGAGGAGATGATTGGTTCCTTTTTCTCAGCCCTCAGCAACGCAATCAGCGGTGCCGCGCGGTCCGCCACTCTCGAAGACCTCTCAACTTGGTCCTCCGTCTCTTGGACGTCTCCTGTACTCTCATCTCGTTCCTCTGCACGGCTTTCCTTACATCTTTCGAGCGTCGTGCTCCTGTAATTCTGGTCAGGTGATGTATATACATGTTTCTCTACAATACCCGAGTTACTCGTTCTCGCATTTTCCTCCCATTTATCCCTGGGTCTTCCTTCAAGAAATGGTCCACCCGAGCAATTCCCAGGTGCTGTGTGTGTGGAGGAAGCAGGTAGAATTGCAGCTGCCGGTGCAAGCGGCGTCACAGCGCGAGGTCCACTGTGCAGACAAGGACAAGAACAGGGTGAGAGTTGGGAGGCGCGGGCGATGTGAACGTGAGTGTTTGAAGACGTGTGGGAGAATGTTTTCACAGCATCGGCGCTCATCTCACGATCTTCCTGTGTACGGGGAACCCCCTGTGTATTGGAGACTGGGTCTGGCAGCATTGCGCAGAAGATTCACAATTCTGTAAAATAAGAAAAAAATAATTTATATATTTGTTTAATTGCATATCTCAGGGTTTTATATTAGATGAACATATTTACATAAAAGAAAAACTTAAAATATCAAATTAGTTCATTGAACAATTCCCATATTTGACTGCAGACATTCAAATTCAATGCAGATGTATCAAAATAAAAGAAAGAAATAGTAGTACATTCGATTATTTATTCTGTAAGAAACTACATCCTTGGATGCAAATTTAAAAAGAAATAATGTAAGAGATATCAGGTACATGAAAAAGCTACAAAGCGTGCGTGGACGTTTCGAATTAAAAAATCTTAATGGTTGCGCAGAAAATGTTTTGTGCATACTCCAGAATCAATTTATTCCTCTAACAGAAATCGTGTTGCTGTGTCGCATACTTGCTAATGAACTCATAATTTCATAAATCCTAGAATGATAAATTAAACGTCGTTTGTATGTTGCTCACAGTTTTAATGTTGTAAATATTTTTCGACTGCATAGAATCCGTCAGTAACATACACTTATTATGGAGGAAAAAGTTTTGGCACACGACGTTTAATTTAACATTCTTTGATAATGTTGCTAACTCTCCACAATTACCAAGTCATAAATCCTATTCTGCCAACACATCTGGCGTTCATTATAAAATAATACCTTCAATAGGGGATGCAAGTTCAATAACTTCGATATCGCTCATTTTCTACATTATGCGTCTCGGATGAGAAAAGAGAAAATGAATTTTGTTCTCAAACATTTATGTTATTTCTTGTATATTAGTTTTAACGCGAACTTACAACCAAGGAATACTTTATGCAATGTGTTATTATGCATATTACATCCGATCTCAGTATGCGGACGGATGTCATATCATTTATCGTATTTCCAAAAGCTGACTTTTCTAAATTATTTTTCTTCCGCCATTCTGTATCAATTCTTTACCAAATGCCACACAAAAAAGCATGACTTTAAAAGAATTACATTCTGACAATTTAACAATGAACTATATCTTTTAAAGACCAAATACTTCGTTTTGAGGTAAGTTCCGAAGCAAGCTCGCAGGTGACGCTACTTACACCGTTATAATTAAATGAAGACCCCCATGTAATACAGTTAGTTCATAATCTGCGCATGAGATGTTGCTACATTGATCGGTAAGCTACATACAAAGAGAGTAAATTACATTGATCAGTAAGCTCATTACGTTTATGTGTCGTAAGAATAAAACGCTAAAAAACTGTTGTATGTGTTATTTACTGCTTTCATGATACAGTGGACCCTTTGGTTATACAGTGGACTATGACTGCGAAATCTTCTCACGAATCCACGGTTTCGACCTTTTTATTCCATTTTAACAAATCGTGACAGCACTGGACGCACTCACTACTAATAGGAAGAGAAGTTCTTGCGGATCTTTTTTCTAGTTCAACAAATTTATTTCGTGGAAGTATTTAATTTTTAAGTGAGTAGTAACCAGAGTGCTAGTGGAACATAAAAACTTAAATATTACTTTACGTTGAAGGGAATTGAGCGTCCTCTTATAACAAAATAACTTAAGAAAATCCATCAATTAGTCATAAGATCCTGAAATAATGAGAAGCCTTACTATCAAGCTGAAGAAATTTTATAACTTTAAGAGATTCAAAATTTTCTCTCTCGAGCTAAACCGAAATCTCCTCTCAATTTTCTGTACGCCAACAAATGAGAAAATGCATTATAATGAACAAAAATGTCTAATAGTAGAATTTATACAGAAATCTCTTAAATTGGGATAAACCACATCGCGAGGTAACAGATTAATTATGTTACATTGAATGAAAATTGGAGACGGGACTGATTCGAACAAACGAAACTCCACTTGAGAGATACCTCTAAGGAGATCATCTCAGATTTCTGGGGGTCTCGTAGGGTGACTCCCGAGAGTCCCGAGTTCGAATTTCAGTACCATCTCCCATTTTCATTTAACGTAACGTAATTAATAGTAGAATTGTTAACGTCTATCAGTATGATCTTATAAAGTTATAAAATTCAACGTTGTGTGGATAAAGATCAGATGGCCGGCACTTTTTATAACTTTAAAATTACTACTACCTTCATCAATACTGTTTCGTGATATATTCTTTTTCTGCTAAAGCATGCTTGTGCTGCCTTACTTCGCAAGTACTCCCATGTCTTGGTATTTGTCGACAAAACGACCAACTACTCAGTGTCCTAACTTGAGAGAACGATACAGCCCAACAAAAATACACTCCGAATTAACCTCGAAAAGGATTCTGCGTTGTGGTCGTTGTATGAGGTCAGGGCGAACAGTACATATGTGTAAATAACAAAATACAGGTTAGAGGGGCCCATTATGACCTGGACGAAAGACAGATCTTAATGATTGAAATATGAACTTCAGAATTTTTTTTTTCATTCTTTTTCAATGTGTTTTAAAGGATACTGTTCTTTTCTATACATTTCAATTTAGTATCAAATTAAATAAATAGTTCAAAAGTATGTGTTATAACAAAAAAAATCATCGGAGTACATATTGGAAGAACTTAACTTGGAAGTTAGAGTTGTATCTTTTTTACTATTGGGGCTTAGTACTTTTTCCTAAAATAGGTCTGGACTCCACTAAACATTGGCCGAAACGATTATTGCTTTGCCCTAGAGTTGACTAGTGATTCAGAGTTAAATGTTTCTGCTCAACTCATTTTCTCACTCAATACTACCTTCTAAAAGAGAATGATCAGTAATAGACAACTTATTATTGATAAACTTTGGATACTTTACTAACTTGAAGCTATAGAAACCTATGCAACGAATCGACCTAGTCTCCGCATTTTTCATTTCTCAGGGTATGAGACTGTTTCTAGTCAAAAATACTAAATGGACCCCCCGATCAAAGAAGTACCCGAACTCTCGCGATTTTACATTGTCTGACTTCAATTAATCACTTTTGAATGTACACTTTTGACGACGGTGGAACCACATAAATAAATCCCTTCTGGATGGGGAGAAGACTGTGGATATGATTAATTGAAGATAAATTAATAAACTGAAAATCGGAGGACCTTGTGAGAAAAACTACAATAGATAACTCCCAAATTTACTAAAACAAACTTGTTAACCACTTATTCATAGTGATTAAAATTGATGAAATGTGTGAGTGAAAAACAACAGTTGTGTTAACATAAAGAACGAATAACAATAAAGAGGGAATTAGGTCCAATATGTAATAAACAGCTGATTAGTACTTCAGCGCTTTCTTCTGAGATAATATGGCGAAACTGGGTCCAATATCTTGTCCCCATGGCGGTGAAGTGCAAACTTGTCTTTAAGAAGTGAAAAATACGGAGACTGGGTCAATTCGGCATAATTACAACTTACACTTCAAGGAGAAGTTACAGGATATCATGCGAGGTAAGTTGAAAAGAAGCTCGAAGCAAATTTTCATTCCATGCATGACTAGTGCACACGTATTAGTAACTGTTCATAGCTACCTGTAGGAGCTGCTTGAAGTCAGTTGAACGAATTACACAACTATGTGCTAACATAATCTGTACGATACCGATTAACATGATAGGCAAGCAAGGTCCGCATTATGTCTCTAACACAGTCATGCCTTCTAAGCATCTAGGCGATACTCATGTGAAGCTTTTTCACTCAACCCCCAGAAAGTGATCTGGCGCCCATCTTCGTTGCTAAACAATGCCAGCAATTAAGTCAATAAGGACATCTGACAGAATTTGTGTAACATAATGTTACGTTGTGTAACGTGCTCCTAGACAGTCAATACACTTCCACACAACTTGAATTACTCATTTCTTAATTATTAGAAGCCCACGGCATCCACTATTCTCAAGTTGTGATTTAATGGAGAAAGCAGTTGAACTTTTTTGTGATTACTGTGCATCAAAATATTTTTCTTGGAATATACTATTAAATGTTTTGTTGGAAAATCTATTTATTTTCGTTAATGGAATGTCGATGCGGATCCTGGATCTTTGTCCCATCGGATGGTGAGAGAGTCCGGTAAAAACATAAGCGCAAAAATTTGAAAATACAGTGGGAAGGGTGAAAATATGTTATTTTGCATGATATGTCCCAAATATACAATTTTTCACTTCTTAATAGAAATTAGCAGCTCATGCTTCTTATCGATGCGAACCAAATCTTCTTCTTTTGTCATTCTCGCTGTCCAAGGTATCTTGAGCATTCTGCGGTACAGCCACATCTGGAATACCTCTAATTTAGGAATGACATTCCCTCCTAGGGTCCAACCTTCCAGCCCATAAAGAAGTATCGACAAAACGCAGCATTTTATGAATCTCAATCTCAAGTTAATATCGAAGTCCAAGCAGCAAAACATCCTTCTAAAGTTTAGAAACGCTTGTCGATCTTGTTCAATGCGACACTTAATTTCATTGTTCGATGTCTAGTTGTCAAAAAGTCATGTGTCTAGGTACTTCAATTTGCTTATTCTTGCTATTTTCATATCATTAATTATTATAACGGAGTTTTTAAATCCATTGTGATGATCATCAATTTAGTCTTTTTTAGTACATGTTCATGCCCATTGATCCACTATGTTCTTCTAGATTGAGGTTGCTGCAGATCTTCCATATTATAAGAGATCAGAACCGCATCACCAGCATAACGGATGTTTTTGATCCACACTCCATTAACCTTGGTACCAATCACCACGTCCTCCAAAGCCTAACGAAAAACAACCTCTGAGTACATATTAAATAATTTATTGTATAAATAGTGAAATGTGATACTCTGTATCAAATGAGCTTCTTTGTCTTATTCACATATTTCAAGCCTCATACTAGTAGTAAACTGGAAAGTGCGTTTTACCTATAACCAGGCTAAAAACTGCAATAATAAACAAAAATGTTGGGAGCAAGTTCTTTCACGTATATTCATTTTAGAATGATTGTAGGATCGCAAATTGTTCTTCTTGATCATGTTAATATTTATAATCAAATACTTACTATTGTGCTTTCAACACACTCCTTAAACATTTTTAATCGAAGAGTTAAATTTTCTTATTGAGATTTTGTAAAAGAAAAATATAGTTCTAACTTGTCCAATATCTTGTTTGTCCCTGCCTCTACTTTAGAAAGTTAAGGTGGAATACCGCAATCTGTCAAGCTCAACGCAAATTGAAGAAGAGGTTTCTTCACACACTTTCGATAAGCACTTAATATTAAAAATGCTTTAATTTAAATGGCGGATTAGATTTCATTTATTCAAAAGGCGTAGGTTTTCGAAGACCGTATCGTACAATGATTGGTTAATATTTACTCTGGAAATATGTTTAAGTTTTTCTCCCCCATTATCCATGTAGGATACGATCAATTATCATCAGTACGTCTGAATTTCGAAGATTTCTTCAAAAAGGAGCATTTGCAACATTACATTATACACATTTTTGTTCAAGTAGCAATTAGAAATATTATGCCTCCTCAGCACGAAGGGAGTATTTTTTCTCGTAATTTTTATTTTAAGACAACCTCGTGCAATTTTCACTAGCCAAATTTAAAATTATGAAATACCTACATAGTTTATAATGTAATACACCATAGAATGTATTTAATTACATCAATATAATTTTCTTTGCATTTAACTGTTGCGTCATGAATAGAAAACGAAAGTAGCGTCGACTTGGACTACTTTCATTCATTTAAACATGGACCATTCTTGAAGTGCAAAATTAGAGCAAAAGCTTGAAAATTAGTATGCTCTCATGAGCACAGAGAAACGTTTGCAAGCATGCCAGTGAAACGCGGTTAACACTCGAGTGCAAATCAACATGTCGAGGAAGTATTGAACGGTTCTCCTTCACTGCGTATTTTCACCTACGTCGCTGTAAGTGGCATTGTATCACTGGGTCTTTCGATGTCAAATCAACACACGGACTAAACCTCACCATCTCTTATTTTCATCCCACATTGATATTTCCCAGATGATTAACAAAGATATAATCTACTTCAAATATTCATTTGAAAATTTTACAAAGCTGCGCATTCTGAGAAATTTAAAATTAAAAGTTTGATTTTAACCTGTTATCTTTATCCTTGACTCTTGTTATATAGTTTATCATTGTAAAAATCATTACATAAGCCGTGAAATGACACCTCTACCAGCTCTCTATGTCAATTAGGGGAACTTCCGGAACAATTCAAATATTTTGTGTAGAGCCGGTTTGCGGCGTTTTATTTAAACTTCACATTGTTGTAACTTTCAAACGGGTTGATATTTTACCACAGTACTTTTCTTAATCTACCTCTCTACTAATTTTTATCAGTATCTGAGATGGTCATCTAAACAATCTATTAAAACTGCGATTAGACGTGGAATGGCCCTACTACAGTTTTTGTGGTGTGCACAGGTTTGCAACAAACCTTAAACGTTAAATACTCAGTTGTCTGATTTAATTGTCCAAAATTAATTTGTTTTAACGTGGAAATGTTTCGAAAGTCTTCATTTATCTAGTGAAGGGAATATCGCCTTATTTCGAGACAATATTATTAATTTTTAAATGTCCGTTAGGAGACGAAACACTTTTGTCCCACTTACACTTCGTAAAATATGTTTTGCGACTGAAAGTCCACACGATGAATAATTGCAAAGGAAATAATGTCAAAAAAGATTGCTACCTTTATCTCGGGAGTGAACTATTACCAACATTTTAATTCCTTATTATGTGTTTCTAAATACCCACAAAGTTTATAAAATTATACAAATCATTATCCACAACACACACCCAAACTACGATAACGTGTAATTATATTTACGTAATACACATGATAATAATAATCTTTTCCCTAAGTTTGTCGCTGAATGCTATGCACCAGTTCTTTCAAAAAAAATTATATGCTTCTCATAAATTCCTTTACATTACAATTCGTATATGATGTGAATGTTTCCCTGGAATTTTCAATTTTTATTCATTAATATCCGAGTGTATTCCAGTATAGTTTCTTTATTTTCTTTCTTTGATCTACTTCACGTCGAATATAGTGAAACTTAAAAGCAATGCTTGAAATTTCATATGCGTGATAATGCTAAGATAAAATTACACTATTTTGTTTCTGAATACCGTTACCATTTGCAATGTATTCTCATACAAAAAATATTTACCAATGACGAAACCAACTATTCTCCACTTCGTCAAATGGTTTTGGAACTCATTTTCTGGAATTTCCTTCGTAAATGTCGTCGCATTAACCTCAATGACGTCAAAGTTATCAAAACTCATTTCTAACGCCTGTGCGATATTTTGGGCCAAACAATCAATGATGAATCAAACTGAGCGTCTGAATACTCAATGGAAATCTCTCGAGTCTCCACAATCAAAGCACTATCGTCGAACAAAATCCCAAGCCGATAATCCCTCTCAATGCCTGTTCCATCTCCTATTTTAACAATTCACTGTGTAGTTTCAAAACAAATATGATGAAACCTTATAATGTCAGTGTACTGATTTATCTTTAACTTATAAAAAGTTTCGAGTGGAAAACCCCATTATTCCCCATGTTCAGAAAACGACAAATCACTATCTTATGTACGTACAAGACTCTTCACTTTCGCGAAGACTTCATTTACCTTCCATTTTAAGGAAATTGTGAAACTTGTCGAATGGTGCAACGCGATGTTCATATGGTAGAACAGAAATGCTTTCACACCACGTTGGATACACAACTCAGCAAAACACGAAACAAAGAATTTAAATAGTGATATACAATATAAATAAATATATAAATATAAATTTATTGACACAAAGGCAGTACAAATTGCGTATGACCACGTGGAGGACAATAAACTACTTTACTCTCCGGAAGCAAGCAAGAGACCATCCCATCAATTACAATCAAGGGCCCTAAGGCGGAGGCGGATCGAAAGTTTTAGCGAATTCCTAGAAAAGATAAAACGTTAGCTACGTGTTATAATACTAATAGAATATCAATGTTTGAAATTTAAAACAAAAATTTATTTTACATATACGAATTATTATCGAACTATAGATTATCCTGAGTTTAGTGTTAATAAATCATAAGAATTGAAATAACACTAAATTCACGATTTATTGTTACAATAAACACGCCCCTAGACAAAGACTAGAGAACCTGTTTAAGAAATCCGCCTCTACCCGAAGGAAAAACGGAGAAAAACCCGGGCCAGGATGGGGCTACAGAATTAATGTACACAACCGTGCCAAAGATGAGTACACATAAAACTAAATTAATATGAGTCGTAAGACACAACACAATCATGCAAGGAAATAGTTTTTGAAATTGTTAAAAGTTATTTAAAAAGTACTACAGCAATGGCGTGATAAGGTAAAAGATGGATTTAATTTTTATTAAAATCAATAAATTATTTTACATTGTAGAAGCACTGGTGCAGGAGCTTTTAACCGTGGAATTTAAGAGATTAAATTTCATAATATCTTTTATATTTTTGGGGAGGGAATTATACAGAACGATTTCCGAATGATATGGTCCCTTTTGGCAAAGAGTGGTTGACACTCCAGGAATTGATGAACGGAGAGGCGAGTTGGGTCGTTTATCGTAGTAATAAGTTTGAAACAGTCGATAAGATTTTTGATTAATTGGTGAATGTGCAGAGTCGGATGTACTCAGGAAATCTTTGTTGAAATCACCGCATATAATGATAGATTTAGTAGATTTACGTGTAATATGTTTTAAAATAACTTCAATGTTCCGAAAAAATATGTTAAAGGTGATTGAGGAAGGCCTATAAATACACAAAACAACAATACCAGTGCCGATCAGATTAACTGCAGAAAATTCGAATACACTATCAACGCAGAAGTTCTCGTAGCCTGGCAGTGGAAAAGATAAAATATCTTACGAACGTAGATACTCGTACCTCCGTGGGGATTTTTTCTTTTAAAATTTTGCCAGAAGTAAGAACTTGCTAAATAATAATTAGAAATAGAAGTATTATTGATGTTCTTAGTTGATTGATTGACTGTTAGTATCAATGATATAAACAATAGTCTCCGATATAAGCTTAACTCAGTAAAAGCGAAACTAACAAACATAAAAACGCTTTAAATTCATGAGGTTGGTAATACACTTTTTTGGTTTGACAAATACTCATATTTCTAAATAAAATATTACTACAACTTATATAATTTGAGCTTAATATTTCCATCAGTTTCTTCCGTGTGGGAATCATTTATACTACTAGTACCCCGTTGTATGTTACAAATTTATTTATTACTCTATTAATACAACTAAACCAAACATGACTTCTTAAATTAAAATATTCATTACTTAAGGATTTTCTTTTAATTTCTTGCATTACTCTAGAAAAGAATCGCATTAACATTACTTTCAAAGTATTTTTAATAAGCTACGGTATCTTTGTGGTATAAATCCATTTCCATAATTCTTATATAATGTAATGCACCATATATAAAATTACTATGCTGAATTATGAAGCGTTTGTTATACATAACCTTCAACAAAGAATGAATTGGAACAGATGTGTGCGTATACACAATATCAATCAATATAATAAGAAGATCATGATTCATGTCGATTACTTAAATTCGTTGGTTTGAAAAAATTAATTTACTTTCTGCTGAGTTCGCTTGCTGCTTATTCCTCCAGTTAGTATAACGTATGAATGTATTCTGTAAGCACACGAATCACATACGAATCTCGTACCAACACATTTTAAAATTAAAATTTCCATCTACATCGTAATTGCTATTTCATGAAGTGTCCGTTATAAGGACCTACTGTGTCTCACTTTACCTTCCTAATGAGTACAATGATATAATATATGATACTTCCAAAGTATATAGGTGTTCAATCAAATCTGAAGCAAGACTAATCTGATTCCACCGTTAGTAATCCCAATATTTTTGAAACTATTTTAGAGCATTAAATTTCATTAAACCGCCTCAAATAAACTAGACGGAAGCTCATTATGAAAAAAAATTGGTCTCAGTAACATAGAACAATTAAAATAATAGAAATACAGGGATGATGTTGATTTTCACAGAATGAAATATTTATTACATTTTAATTGTAACGTAGTTTTGAGGTATAAACAGCGAGATGTCCAAATCATAGGATTATCTATCTCTACTTCTGAAGTTATTTTTCTGTAATTTCTTTCATTCTCTTCTCCTGAAAATTCCTTTACAGAGGTGAAAAAACTCTCTAACGCTGTTTTTATGAGAAGTAAATACCGCAACGTGAAGAGATAACAATGCATTTTTTTACGTAAGAAAGTTCCATTGCTAATTAGACTCTGTTACGCAGGCGGGTAATGTGAGGAGTGCAATTTCACCGTTAAGATAAACTAGCATACTTCGATGCGCATGCTTTGCTCCGTGTTCAGTTTGCTAAGTTTGCGATTTCAAGTTAAGCAAGGTTTTATATTTATTATACTCGTCGCAAATATTTTGAAGATTTTAATGTCGGAGTATTTCCCTCTTACATTCAAAAGTGTATATGAATATATAAAAATAGGGATGAGCAAACTAAGATCAATTCGACACCAGAGTTTCAGATTTTTTTTCTCATGGACTTACCTTCTTATTGTAAATTCAATTATTAATTTATCGATGTCAATGGGGTTTGTTTAAAATTTTTTAGAATGTTTTATAGACAAATAACTATAAGTCACTTAAATTTTTTCAGGATTTCGGCCTTCAGGTGTTTATATAAATAATACAGTATCCTAGTAATATATGACTGAAATAAAGTTATTTGTCTATAAAAGTCGTAAAATTCTATTATTTAATAGCATAATAATTATAGACGTAATTAGCACTATTAAGGTGTAATTACATTGCGGCATAAAAGCTTGCTTCGTAAAATAGTTCTAATCTCTATTGAATGAATGAACACCAACACCGAGAAAAAAATACGAAAATATAAACATTTATTTATATAGTTGTACAGAAGACAAACTCACGATAGTTTTTGTAGTTTTAGACAAATACTACATGTATTGTTTATGTATAGATGAAATGCATTTATTTACACGAAGTTCCAGTTGTTTTTACCCGAACATTGAAGTGAAAAGAATAAATGAGAGTTGGACAAATGTTCAGATGAAAAATCTCCAAAACTGTGAGAAGATCCCATTACAGTATACGTCAGGTTTTTAATTTACTGCATAGGAAGCATAAACACGATTTCGTCGTAATTTCAGTTATAGTCTGCCTCAAGTACCTAGAGTATTAACTCTAGCATTAGCAAGAACCTTTAGAAAATTTGTCACAGTTTTGAACACTGTTCACCGATATGAATAAAAATTAATATTCGACTTGTAAATTTAGTGACAATCTCGGTGAAAGGTGATTTTTCTAATTTAGTAGCTTAATTGCGGAAGAAGTTAGTGTCATATTATACAACTAACAAAACGAACAATATTGTACCGAGAAATACAACAATTAAATATAAAATTAATTCCATCTAATCAAACATAATATTGTATTGTTTTAAATGTTTCAAATATTCCGAAATATAATCACTAAAAACAAACAATATGTAATCAAAAGAAAATACACAAAAACTCGTACTAATATTTTAAATTTAATAAATATACTGTAAAGTAATACGAGGTATTTGTGTACTTTCTGAAATACATATAATATACGAAAATATAATTAGAGAAATTGATGGTAATCACGAGGTGGTTATTGCAAGGAAACGTCTACAGTTTATTTTGTTTAGACAATGTAAACCTCGATACACCAATAATGCATCTCAGCGATCTACGATAACACACTAAGATCTTCAATGTTTCCTGAGATGTTCTACAGCTTCTGATTTATATTTTCAGTCTTCTAAGATATTTATTGTGAAGCATTAGTATTTTGAGGGTACCTTTTGGACACTTTATCTGCTTTATGTTTTCCTTTTTAACGTTTGGGTTGCACCATTTGACCGTCACATAGTGACATCGTATGACTTGCGGAAGCAAGGGCGCATCCCTACTGTCGTTTTCCGTTTCGCCATATTAAATCCGCGTGACATCTGCAGTACCCATTAGTAAGATAGGTACTGCATATGTCACGCGGATTTAGGATGAGGAATTAACAGTTATAACTAAAATGTTAACTGAATTAATCTTTTAACTGTTATTACTAAAATGTTGATGATAAAGTACAGTTTTTGTTCTCAAGGACGCCAATTGTAGCCAGATCTCATTTTTACCTCCCATTTGTGACGATTTACAAATTTTATGTGAACAAGAACATATATTTTTGAAAATACAATACATCTGCTAAATCAGAATAAATTATATTTACCCAGATGGAGTGATTTTCTCTTTAAATTTGTTTTTTATTAGCATTGAAGGTAATATTTGGCATTTCAAGCCGAAAAAATTGAAGGTAATATTTGGTGTAGCGTTTCATACCAAACCCATAAAATGAATTTCCCTTCATAGATTTTCATGTTTGACAGATCAAAATATTCCTGTGAGTCTAGACATTTCGCAGAAGTATGATCACGCTATGGTTGCTACAATTGTGGTGTTTATAACTTTTCCACTAAAACAATTTGTTTTGCTATAGTAATTAATTGCAGTAATAAAAGAATTTCTCTGAACCAAAACACGTCACAAAAGAAAATATTACTCAGTTACATACCTTACTATTTATATTTTCTCGTAATTTTCAAAAACTGAAAATTTATTTTACAACACACCGTTTTGAAATACTAGAGTAATCTAGATATAAAAAAGTACTTTGAGAATGAACCAAATTTTCTGGAGATACTAAAATTATATGATAAAGCTTACCCTATAATGATTTTTCATTTCAAGTATCCCGCTTCCTCTCCGGGAGACCCTTTTTTGGCAGGTTAAAATATTTTTTATTTATAACTTTTACTTTTTTTACGTCACGGACTGGAAGATGGTCTCAAGTTGTACGGAATTTTATCCTCTACAAACATGACCTGAAAACATCTTTGTGAATAAGCCACAGTTTCAGAGATATTTACTCCCAATAATACTTCAGGAGATAAGTCAATAGAAGCTTTGTCGTACTAACAGACATGGTAAAATGAAAAGTAACCACGATTCAAGTGGGGTATTGTATTTCAGAATGATATAGTTAGGTATGATACAGGTTCACCACATAATGCAAAACATGTAAACTATGAAGATTTGTTTTGCTATAGTAATATAGTTATTGCAGTAATAAAACAATTTCTCTGGAACGAAACACGTCACATAAGAAAAACCTACTCTCTTACATATCTTACGATTTATATTTTTTACGAAAATAGCACCACAGCTTCTGTGAAAAGATCAATCTTCAGGTAGTTACTGGTAGACCGCTACTATGGACCATTTGCAATGACGTCATCTACCACCTCTTCACTCCAACTTGAAGGGAACCAAAACCTACTAGATCATGGAATTCTTTTTCATCTCTATAAAAATATTCCAGCTTCGTTTCCCCTTACATCGTTTCTTTCCTGAAAATCTCAATCCTCGTATTGGAAGCCGAAGTGTGTGGGTGAGATGCGCCGGTGTCTCATGTGTACTTCCACTTGTTATAGTATATATCTCGAAGGTATCAGCAATGTCATGCAGCGGTAAATATAAGCCAAATCATGATTCGATGCAGCGGCAAATATCAGTAACCGACTATCAGCAAAGAGCGTTGTTGAACAGTCTCAAAACTGTGGTTCGCGAACCCCTCGAGTGTTAACGGGTTCTTCCACTTCTTTCTGTAACTGCGAATTTTCAGGTTAAGTATGTGTTGTCTTTTAATTTCATTTCGGTATCTTCATAAGACGTATTAATAATATTAATGAAACAACCCACTATATCAGACTAATATTACGTAAAAGTTTTTTGATAGAACTTATCGCTGTTGATATCCATCGCAATCCTTCATTGGAACTGGGTCTGCAAATAGAGGATAAAGTAGCGTGACAAGGAACAGAAAGTGAAACGTGATGCAACGCAATATTTTACAATGATAATGTATTGAAAGATAGTGAAGACAGCGATCGCCGAGCACGAACAATACGTGTGCTGGGTCAATCCACTGATCATATGATGTACGTGACATGATCATGGAAGCAATTTATGTTATTTCATTAAAATGCCCCGAAAATGGAGTGGAAAACCAAAAAATTAAGTTGTCTGAGCAATGGGTTTTGTCATTGTACATTCTGTGTAGAGTATATTGTCCTTATGCCCGGCTTATGCTGATTCTAGTATTGTGTACAATTATTCGTAAGGGATAAATTATAGGAAAAAATGAATGCATTTTGTATTTCCTCGTGAATCTTTAAAAAATTTGAATTAAAACAATACAGAAATAGTGAAACAATAATTATTGAGATTTCCGTACAACGTCGTGTAAAATAAGCTATTTTTATAAGACAGGGTTCGCACAACTTTGGGGAGTCAGATACGGAATTCGCTGGTCCACTAAGTTTGAGAAACATTGTCATAGTTAATAAAATTGATATGCCTTGCATAATATGTGTCACATTATTGAAACTGACATTATTCTTGTCTACAATCATAATTAAATTGAAATTATTGAACCGACAATTTTTTGTAGAAAATTATTTATTATGAGTAGACAAATTGTTTGATTTATCTTGATAACAAGTTGAAAAACAAATTAACCATATAAAAATAAAACAATCACATACAAAAATAAATCATTTGAAAACACAAACCATCAAGGCAGAAAAATCATAGTAAACAACTCTAAATTTTGGATAAACTGTCATTGTCTGTGTGGAAATTAAATGTGTTTTTCGTAAACTTGATGTATATAATTTTGAAATTACACGTTTAAAATAATTTGGCTCCCGATCTAAAATTAAAACATTTTTCCAAATTATCCAAATTTAAACGGTGTAATGAAATAACATTATGTTGCAGTGTGTTTATGTACGCTGATGTTCTTTGATTCGCGCCTGTAATTTACGGACCGATAGCAAAAGGGATAATTTTTACCAAGTTTGTAAACGACATTTTGCGAAGAAATGTTGCCGATTACATCTTTCCACTTAATTTCACATTATTGAAAATTTAGGATTATCTGTCCATGCTACAAATTTGAAAAGTTAATAATTTTTTATCATTTAACGATTTTCAACTGATGTCATTCTTAGTTGGATATCGGTGAGGCGATACTAGTATTCATTTTTAAGAATAAATGAAAGATGTGATGATGTGTACTCAGATTAGCTGGCATCTTCAGTCTAAAATAAAACGAAATACAAAAATATAAACAATATGTAAGAATGCAAAGTACTAGAATTTTTGTTAAGTTTGTAAACATTTCAAATTTGTTAAAATTATGAAAATTTGAAAATATTTGAAATTTATTAAAATTATAAAAATTTTGAAATTAATTCAAATATAATAAAGTTTTAAGTGTATTGGAAACAGAACTACAAATTAAAGTAGAATGAATCTGTGAATAAAAGATAAAACTGCAACTAAATGAAAATATAAAAATAAATAAGCGAGTTGAACGTACCTGACAATGTCTAGTATCAAAGGGGTAAATGTGTCGAAAGCTAGGACGGGGCGCTATTTAAGTACAGGAGCAATGACCAGGAAAAGTCCACGAGTAAATGGGTTATTCCAGAAGAAGGGACAAAAGAGGAGAAAGGTTGCTAATATTCATTGCACAGAGGGACATTCTGTTTTAATAATTTATATATGTAGAATTTTTTTTTCATTCTATTATAATTATGTCATGTCATTATATTATAATTAGTTTAAGATTATATGTATTAAGTAGAGTGTGTGTATTATTAAATACTTTAATGTGTCTATGCATATATTAGGTTTAGTGTTTTATTTACTTTGTTCGTCAATTAATTAGATTTAACTAAAACCAAATGTTGGATATTTGTATGCAAGATTCCATCAGTGTTTTGATAATAACATCGGACGAAATAGTAGGAATTTTAGCTTTTTTTGACAACTTTCAAAATTGCATGACAGCAAATAATCACATTTAATTTCACATTCATGATTTTTCCTATTAATTTTTTTTTTCATTCTGAAAATAGTTGAAACTGATCTTAAAGCAGTGTGAAGTCTGAATCAGAAAAAAAATACCCAGTTATTTTGACAGCATATGATAATTATTACCTTATTGCACATCGTATCGACAGATTTATCGATCTAAGGCATAAACAAAATGAGAAGTTGTTGCGCACTTACTGTACGTTTGATGAAAAATCAGATTAGTGCATTTTAAGCAATGCTGTATAGAAAAATAAATATCGGATTTTTTCCTGCAAAACTTAACTGTTTCCACGCCTGTGATGTTTGCAATAACACAGGACGTATAAACGCGTGGAAAGTTACGTTGCAGGTCACGCGACTGAAGAATTCTACTTCTCTCTAAGACAATTATGACGTCCTAATATTTCTTTCAAAACTTTGTCGGTCCGCATTCGAAACAAAATAATTTTGCTTGACACTTCAGATTTCGTATTCTATTCAAACGTTGCACTATGTGTTCCAGTGTTCACGTTTGGAAGATTAACGGTAGAAATTGTGTTCATGTCAATGCAGGAAACTGCTTCCAATATTTCGGCCACCCGTATTTTCATGAGTGTTAGTTATAAATCTATTTTCCCCTTCATGACCCACTCCTTTCTTCGACAACGCTAAGATTAGGATATACGATATCATTTTAAGAGCAAGTAAACTGATATTTCACTGATGTATGAATAGAATGCAACATTATTTCAGTCAAATTGATTGAGCTGTTTAACTCAAACCCAGGTTTATTTTAGAGTATCGCACGTTTGTAATGTCTAACATAGAGTGAATCCTATTTCGCTCACACACTTGAGTTGAAGCAATCGGGCTTTCTAAATAAGATGGCGTTGAAGTATGAACAATTTTATTTATTTTACAACTATGTTTTTAAGGGTACAATAGTTTTAAAATAGTCTTCTTTTCCTTTACCGTAACTCCTTTTCCCTATTCCTTAGTGGTCGGAGATGGGGATGATATGATGTCTCTTACTTTGATTTGGCAGGGGAATTTGTAGGGTGCCGGATACCCTTCCTGCAGAACCTCCCCGAGGTGATTCATGAATGACATGGGGGTGAATTATGATGAGTCAGTGTAGTGGTGGAATGATAGGCAGGGGAAACGGGAGAACCCCGAGAAAATCTGCCGCGAACACCACTTCGTCCACCACCTCCGTACCGGGTTTCGGACCGGGTATGACTGGTACGATGGATTCAAGTTTCTTCGAAATATTAGTTTACGGTTGCTACGAATGTAATTGAAATAATAGAGCACTTAAAAAAATTGTTTCCAAAATCTGTTTTGAAATATGGTGTATGTTCTGTAGTAAATTAATGGTCATTTCTTTGTTCTTCAGTGTTGAGAAAGACTGCGGACTATGAGAATCACGATGAGATCATGGTGTTCTGCCAACCTCGGAAGAGAAAACACTGAGAGAATTGTCCGTCTTTGTTTGACATAATGTTATGTCTCTCCATGACATGTTTTCAGTTCTTCGAGCGAGTAATTTGTCCGCAGAGAAAAGTTTGTTGATTCTTTGGTTTGATGTAGCGCACTCGTGTAAATAATGTAATTTTTTATGAAGAGAAATGTAATTTAGGATGTAGAAAATTCTTTAGAGATTTTATTAGGTTTAAATAACTACCAAATTTATTAATGATGATAAATATTCTACTTCTGATATTTCTATAATTTACAATAATTTCCATAAAATGTATTTATTTTTATTATAAGTTTCTCGATCACTATTACAGAAATAATATGTGAATGAAACAACAGTGAATTGAAACATTATCTGAATGAAATCGAACACGCCCTTATTGGACAAATTATTTACACCTGACGTTGACTCAAAACACACGTCGAAACGTTTTGTTCCAGAAAAACAATAAAAATGTTGATCATCCAAAAAAGGTTGTAATTTATTTATCTTGATTACATATTGGACATATAGTAGAATATCTTTTCCTAACGACCTTTAATATAGACTTTTCAAGTTTTTTCAAACACTACGTTTTAACCTACTATTTGGTCATCTTCAAGAGTTAAGGTACATATGAAGCATGTCTTCATTAAATGTCGCAAGGTAAAATTTTTAAGCATGGTGGTAGATGTTAATAATATAATGTAATCGCAAAATTTTTCGTTTTTGATGCAACACAGACGTACGTAAATACGAACCTTATTCAAACATAAAAGAAGTTTCAGGTCTTTCAACCTTCTTCTACTTAATTTACGTGTAAAATTATAAATTTAATGTTGGAAATTTATGTTTCCCAAAAATTAGATATAGATTTCCGAGTACATAAATAGACAAGTATACTATTTATTTACTTAATATTCATTTCTTAAAATAAGAAAATTGATTGATTGAAATTAATTTCGTAATTTCATTTATTGTACTTTTTTCAGAAATAAAGCATCTTCAGAAAGTTGAAAAAAAGATCGGGAAAATATAACGAAGTATAGATGTAGGAAACTTACAATATTTGAACTGAGAACTTTGAATATTAATTCTCCAAAGCTCATTATATTTTATTTAATTATTATTTTAATTTTTAAAATATTTACTCAATCTTTGCTCAGTTAGAAACATCGTCTTTGAAGTCCTATTGCAGTCCAATTTTCCTTTCACTACTTGGTTGAATTGATGGATGCTTCCAGAGGGTACATTAGCTTATTTTCTATCCCATGATCATACACATATTTTAACTGCTTTTTTTGGCATTAAATTGACATATTTGTGCAAACTCCACAGATGACAATACACCCGGAAACATTAAAATACAGTAAAGTACATGTGTGTACAGTAAATTTGGTCCAATACAACTTTTAAGCTGTGTTACTCTGCTATGGAGCGTAAGTAGAAATGAAAAATAACAAAATCATTTGTGTTCAATGTGCCATTGAAAACTTTATGTTCACTACATATTCAGAATTTTTATTTGAATGTACGAGTATGAAGTTTTATTTAATCACCTCGTTATGATTCTAAGTAATGTATGAACTCTCCTATCTCGAAGTCGGGGAAGATTCTATGCTGATGAGATGAATTTGGTTATGTTATATGAAATGATTCCTATATTTTGAAAAAAAAAATCATGTGTAAATTCTAGAGGAAGGGGCGTACTTAAACGTAAGTTTTTAAGTTATCTGAATATACACAAATTCATGTAAGTATTATGTAAGTTTTCTTAAAACTTTTGAACCTCTCATTCGCTTTACGTGATTCTTTTTTAATTGATAGATACACATCGCGTCAAAATTAGCGGTGCAGTTTTGCGAGGTTTTTGTGAGCAATTTTGTATTTTGCCACTATGCTTCTTCATACTGAATTTTAACACAATTGGATAACTTTTTCGTTTTCTGGCCAGCTTTTCGGTGTCTTGAACCACAGTGTGTCGCGGTACCCGGCGTGAGGTGCTTCACATGAAGCAATCATTTAATTATTTTCAAAAATAACACTATAACCAATCACCTCAATATTAATTGGATATCTAACAGTATTCCATCATCAAAAATCAATTTAAGGACTTTAGATTTGCTATCTTCGCTTATTCTAAATTATAAAAAAAGGAGACACGCGGGTTGTTAGTCTCCTGCAAACTACACTGTTTTAATTTATAACTAACTTAATTTGATTACATAAATTCTTGTTTTGACCAACCCTGGACCAAGATGACTAGCTCTACTAAGACCCTGTGCAACATAGGTTTATTCACAACACTCGTGGTACATCAGCGTGGAGGAACAGCATCCAGATACCAAATCCAGATTGTCGCATCAAATATTATATATGTAGTTGTAAGCCTGTCTATCACCACTGTCATATGATGTGAGAAGATATTAATCTGACCCCCTTGGACACGAACCCCGGATTTCTGCGTGGAAAATAATAGCGCGCTCTTAATTACTCGTTTAAGTAATATTGTTTGTTCTGTATTATTGTTCATTTTCTTGCACTTTAATAAATAATTAGAAGAGCAGTGCAATAAGTTAAAGTGGGTTTTGCGAGGTTTTTGTGAGCAATTTTGTATTTTGCCACTATGCCAGTCTTTAAATTACTTAATCAGGTTGCTAATTTAACATTAATGACAAGGCTAATTTAATTTTGTTGCATCACGAGGTTCTTAATATTTGAGAAGAGAATAATAATTTCTCTCAGATGTTAAGGTATCAGATTGGCTAATTGATGAAACCCAAAAAATATTTCACTTCCAACATTCACTTTTCTTTGGGAACGTTCGAAAAAGAAAAATTTGATCTTGCAGTGAAATTTTTGAACAATTGAGCTTGGCTACCGTCTAAATTTACATGAACTATCTCATAAGGTAGTACATTCGATATTTCAGATTGGCTCCTTTTTCACGATTTCTGAAAATGATGTATCGAACTTGACAAATTGGGAAACTACCACGCCATTGTTATAATACTCTTAATACTGATTGAATTCCTTTTGCTTTTAATCCTTTTTATTTATAATACTTTATTTCTAACTGTTCTCTACATTGTGTACATTATCTCTATAGTCCCATCCAGGCCCTGGTTTTTCTCCGATTTTCCGTCGGGTAGTAGGGGATTTTCCATGGACGGGATTGTCATTAATACTTTTGTTTTAGTAATCTAGAAACTTTTCTGCACATATTATCTTCAATTCATTTTTTAATTATAAATGGATAACTATACTATTAATTAAATAATTTATTTTCCAAATATTAAATCCAAATATTAAATTGCCTTTGGCCGCTTGATCGGAATTGATCGGAAAGATTTTTTGCAACTGATTTTTTGACAAATAATTTATTTATCTTCTGTCCATGTCCAGGAGGTGGATGTTCTCATTTTTTACAGTTCAGGGCATTTAAATTTAGACACCAGAGCAAATGGTATTATTTGGGCTTTGACCTAGTGGAAGAGCACACAGAGAAGCACTAACCAAAATTAATGATAATAGAAGAAATTTTGACTACTTTACTATCTCAGGAAACCTCAAAGAAAGAAGTGTATCTTACTATGTGGTACTCATCAAAATATAGTTTTGTGAGGGAAAATAATACACACTTTTGTTCACAAAACAGTACGGACGCGAATTTCCTAGTTTCAGATTTTCTGATATAAGAGCTAAGTTTTACACTTTAATATAAATTACATTACTAATATTGTACCGTCATTAGATTCTTAACACAATCAGGTAAGGAATATTGCAAGTTAATTATTCAAATTTCCCTCGAAGTAGACTTATGGTTTATTCATTAAGATACAAAACTTTCAACCAGCCATAATGAGGTGTTAATAACTAGAAAACAAATTATTTCTTAATAATGGCAACATGACAGTGTGTCTTTTTAATGTTTGTACGGTAAATAAATATTCTATAATGAGAGTCTTATTAAAGTTTCAGATATTGTGTCAATCGTTTCCCGACTTTTCTTTTCTCTGGACCATTTAAATTGATTGGAACTATCTTAGCGATAAATATCTTTAGACTGAAACCAAACACGATTCGATGTTTACCAATTTGTACCTTTGTTTCGGCGTTTGAAATGAGATTACAAAAATCTAAAACGAAAATGCTGTGACAAAGTTATTCGAGAAGTTTGTTATTTTTCACAGTTTTCTGCAAGTATTCCGATGTTGTGTATACAAATTGGATTGAGCAAATCCAACTCACTAACGAGAGCGTCTGAAGAAAGTGATTTCCGCCATGGCGTATCACAACATCCTCAGTCACTAGTGTGTAACCAAATTACTCTGTACCTCGCAACGGACACCACCATTCACTTCTTTTCTCCTCGCACATGTCGTTTACCTACGCCCTAAACAAAGGCTACGACGGAGAGATACACTTTAATACTAAAACTTAGTACAATTTATAAAATATAATTAATATAATTGTTGTATTTTGGTTAAAATTTAATAAGTAGTATTTCAACGCAAGACTTAATTCCTTAAAAGATGTATAAGTCCAAAAATGTAAAAGTACATTATATAATAATAATAACAACAACAATTCATTAGTCTGCTAGTGAGTAATGCTCGGTGGCAGATATATGTAATTCTCCTAGGAAATTACAACAATACAACAAATACCAAAGGGCTTTAATGACCCTGCCGTTGACGAGCCCTAATTGCCCTTCATATATATATATAGCTCACTGAGTTGCCAAGTAGTTTTCCGTGCTCTCAATGTTTCCGAGAAAAATTATTCTATAGTTCGTTTTTTTGCTTTATCTTTAATTACTGTTAGCCTAAGCTACTTATTGAAGAGAGCTTGTTTCTTGAAAAAATTTATCGAAAACGTTTTACGAAACCTGCCGGTTCACTGGCGATGTTAAATTGAAGGACGCACTCGTGTAAGGATATACAAATGTTTGTGATTCATGTGAATCATATACACTCCCCAATTTTTCTTGCTCCGAAAAATAGTACATCAAGTCCTTAATATTTAAGCAGATTATTTGCAAACGTCTGTTTTACAAAATCAATATATTTATAGCTGACCTTCAATAATGGCATTTTGATTTTTAAAATTGCTTCAAAATTTCTCAACAAATTAAATTCAGTTTATTTTCATATGAAATAATAATTCAAATAATATTCTACTGAACAACGTGGTTATTTTCAACAAAGGTTGCATGAAAAAAATAATGTCTTTAAATTTATTAACCCAAAAACGCCTTCACTCACAGCTTAGTTAAGAGGAAGAACCTCAACTTCACCTTTAGACATAAGATTTAAAAAAACAGTAATTGTCCCAAATTACGCAAATATTCATTCCATCTGTTTCCCACTTTTTTTGTGACTCACATTTCCTTCCAACATTCTCCGAGTGGTTAAGATGAAAATAATAGATAGTACAACTTTCAACAATTATTCCGGACATTAAATTCTATGTATTTTTTCCGGCTTTCAGGAAGCGTTTCCAGGAAAGTATATTTTTTTATGCTCGTTGAATATTTTCTTCTGTTTCAATTGCCGACGCAGAAAGGAATATCCTGTTTTTACCCTGGACTCTTGAGAAAGTGTTCGAGATACAGCTAGCATGTTTTTAAAATCTGCTGTGACGCATTTAAACCTTAAACTTACTAGAGACATTGATGTAAAATTACGAATTCTTGTACTTGGGAGTCTATTTGAACGTTACGCACAAGCCCATTGACGATTGGTCAAAGGCAGCGGAGCATGATAGTATTCATCTCCTTGAGCCAAGGCCAAGAAACAGCAAATCTTTTTCTCGGTTCTGCTCAGACCTTTAAGAGTACAGTTCGACCTTTGATCTATCCCATTAACATGACTATAACTTAGGCGGTTAATAATACTAATACGTCATTCATTTTCTCCCATTTTTTAATGGATGTGTGCCGTAACTAACTGCAACGTCATTAAACATGCTAATAAGAAACATTACTAGATTAAATAATAAATAGTTTCAAAGATGAATTATTTTAAACATTTTTACCTTTCCCTAGATTCGTATCAAGGACGTAAGGGCGTAGAGAAGAGGGTTTAGTTTAAATATACATGTAAATTATCATCTGAATACGAATATGATGTGCATCGCGGTGTAAACATTTGATAAAATTCATTGTTTTAGTTTCTGTAATAGCTTGTACGTAACGAAAACGAAAAAACGCGGTAAATACTTATTGAATCACTATGATTACTGTAATATTATGACATTTTTCTGGCATGAATCATTTTATCGGTTTACGAGTTGTGTTATTCATGTTAAAAAATCTTTAACAGTTTAAACACAAAGTCTTTAATTAATTTTATTTTGCTTGTATAATTAAATGTTCAGATTATAATAAAATTTGTAATACAAGTGAAAGGAACACTCGCTTATTGAATCTTGTACGCATGTTCACCATTCAATTTTCAATAACTCGACAACCACTGAAATCGACTGTTCTCATTGTGTCAAGTTATATGGCTTCCGTAAAATATTAAACGTCACCAAATTCATAGTAAACATTCAAAACAATTCTGATCTTGAATACTTATTTTATTCACATAGAAATCTCTTAAATTGCGGTGAACCTCACCGCCAGGTAACAGATTAATTATGTTGAATGAAAATGGGAGACGGGACCGAGATTCGAACTCGGGATCTTGAGCTTAACGCGCTCACGCACTTACCAACTGCACCATATGTCTTTGGGACTGGCAAGTTGAATGTAAATGGAAGACTGGCCCGGGAGACGATCGTGATGACGCAGTTTGTAAGTGCATGAGCGCGGTAAGCTCGAGGTCCCGAGTTCGAATCTCGGTCCCGTCTCCCATTTTCATTCAACACAACATAATTAATCATTTATTCATTCAAAGCCATAATCAATGGAAGTGATGTACTGTAGTGATATCAATGAAGAAGGCAATTTTCTTTTGATATTTGAAATGGATTCAAACACTTACAGGATAATGAATACCTTGAGAATTCACATCCAATGGAGCGGAGCGCCTTCAAGGAACTGTTTCATACCACTTCCTGTTGCTAGCACTTCCAAAACCAAAACATTCAGTCGCCAAAACTTTATCAAGGAATCAACTATGTACCAAAACTAAATTATTTAAATTATTTTGCGCTAGTAAGTATCACAAAAATATTACTCCCTGTAATAATTGGAACAATTTTGGCATTACAAAAGTTTGAAAATTTAGTTCCGATTTTAATTTATAGTTTTGAAGATTCACGCACACACGCATTTCCATGTCGGAAACGCATCAGTACCGCGATATAGTCTTATTTATGGCACTTCCAAACCACTAATATTTCACAGCAGCACACTTCTGGCGACTGATCATGCGCTAACCGCAGCTCCGTGCTCACGGAGGGTCGCGATAATACTGCGCCTGTTGCTCTGCTACTGTCGCCGCTGCTGAGCACGAGGAAGGACCAGTGGGAGGGGGCGCTTGAGGCACGCTGGAGTGCACGGGAGAAACTCACGCAGCGACGCGCGACGCGTCCACCGACGCCGCACGGACGTGACTCTCGCTGCCCAAGCGCACCTTCCCTCCTCTCTGCTTCTTTGGATTTTGACCACAGAATAAGCAGGGTTTTTATAAACAAAACAAAAACCCGTGCTGTTTATTTAAACCGATTTTTTGTTTAAACCGGCTTTTTGTCCAAACATGATTTATATTTTAAACGATTCGTATGTTTAAAAAGTATTTTTGTTTAAACAGACATGTGGTTTAAGCAGTTATCTGGTTTAAACGTTTTTTTTTTTGGTTTAACCAATTTTTGTTTAAATAGTTTTTCTTTTGTTTAAACCACCACGTGCACCATATTTCTATGTAATGTCAGTGATTCCATGTGTAATTATGATGAACAAGAAATATAACAGTAATGTCTGCGCTAATATTATAATAAATAACAAATTTGATCTTACTAATAATATTAATAAATTAATTCTACTATTTACGCCCATATTTAAATCTAGTAAATAGCCTATAGTTAAATAAATCATACGATCTTAATGGGCTGTTCGCAATATTTATTGTGACATTTGTCTTCACGCAACGTTTCGACCCTTGGTCAGAACCATCATCAAATGCAACAAAAGTGACAGTGATAATTAATTTCATGTATGAAGAAGTTTGGATGAAGTTAAAATGAAACGTCCATTATGTACCGTCAAATATGTCGCCAATTAAAGGGATAATACAGATTATTTTTTTCTCTATTCCCCTCCCGATAAAGGAGGTGAAAAAGACATGCAATTCACGGTCCTCTAATTAGTATTCTACAAGAAATATTAAGTTCCATAAGCATCAATACTCCATAACGAAGAAAGTTAATAGAACTTCTCGATACAACTCTCAGTATTAAAAAATAGATGGCACCCTAATCTATTTTATTAAAATATTCGAATATACAGGCTGAACAAATTTACTCACGTGATGATTACAATATTCCCATTTAAAATATATTCGTTTTGAGTTTGTTAAGTACCATGAATTGTCATCTTACATGAAAGAAATTTATAGTTGAAGCACATTTTTACCACTTACTTTGAACCTTGAAATGCGTTTGAACCTTTATTTACAACTTATCTTGACCCATAACAATTTGTAAGTCTTCAGTTACTTAGCAGTGAAAACTTTAAAAGTAACATCGATTTCTACTTCACGCTCTGGTGGTATCTTGTATCTTTATCTCTAAGATAAAGAAATTCCTAAAAGATCAGACAACTAATTGGAAGAAGCGAATTGTTTTCGTATTATAATGAGTTCTTTTACTTTTATCCCCGGTTTACCTTCTGTCCTGTCATTCCTCTCCACAGATTAAGTCGCTTTTAAGTATGTCCGTATTCTCTCTTAGCATATTTATTGTCGAAAAATTACCTTGTTTTACATAAACAGATTTTGAAATGGATAAATTACATCATTGTAAGAGAAAAAGAAGATTTTTAAGTTCCTGAGATACGCTGACTACAAATTTGTCTAATTTCTACGTCAAAACAACTGGGCCTCACAGGTTTAGTTATGGGGTTTTATCATAAGTTACAGTTCATCTTCTCATTATCAAAATATTTCACCTTCATCTGGTCCTTACCCCAAGGATTTGAAAATACAATTTTCTTGGATTCATTGTACAAAGACATATGAAGTGTGGTCATTGAATCTTTCTCTTCAACGGGAAAGTAAAACGAAATGAAAACAATGTATTTTCGTAGAATCGCAATTTCGTGGATAACTTTTTTCTAATTGGGGCTTTAGGGTTCGCCAAACATATTATTATTATTATTATTATTATTATTATTATTATTATTATTAACACCAATGTTGGTGTGAGGAAAATGAACGACAATCTTCAAAATAACTTCGTTGTTAGTTCTGATTTCAAAGAGCTAATCTCTATTTGGTTTATTTCTTAAAAAATCACTTCTATTTGGACACTCATTAAAAAATATTCCTATATTGCATATATTTCCTCTTCTTTTATTTCTTTTTACAGTGAATATAACACGTTATTTCGTAGATTTTTACAATCAATCAACGTTACTTAACATACGAATAGTTAACAGTGCTCACTTCTTAATACCACATACTATAATAGTGTTCATGATCAGTGGGGGATAAGAGGACTCCCCCATTGGACTTGAACTCTCAACAGATAGGATTGAAATTGATAAAATATATATTTTATAAAAGTGTTCCCAGATTTTTCGCACTTTAAATTTCCATGTTATAGGCGAACGTAATACAATTATAATTATTTATTGAATCATAATTTCTGGTAATTACATGCGCTGGATGAAGCGACATGCAATCTCTGCAATACTTGTATAAGCGATACAACGCTACCTCATTGCCGACAGCACAACTCAGGGCTAGCCTCCAATGCTACAAGTATTAACGCTTTATGAAGGCAATAATCGACGCCTTTCTTTTCGGGACCATTACCTGCTTCACAGAGGATGTGACGGTCATCAGACGTTCGAAATTTGTCTCTTCTACAGGCTTCACGTCATCCATAGACGACATGCGGATTTCTATTCATTTACGGGGTGTTGTTTTTCCTTTTATACGTTGAGTAGTGTCTATGTACGTTGTAAGCTGTTTGTTGTCTCACTTGTAGATCCTTTATTTCTTGGTACTCGGATTAAGAAGTTGACCTCAAGACAGTTGTTTTAAAGAATATTTTTCCTAAACAAAACTCTTGATTGGGATTTGATTTTATAACTTTCATATATTTGTTGTTTGTCCATTATGTCTGCATTAAAATATCGCTTCATGAATTATTTGATTTGCATCTTTATAAAATTCTGATTTGGTCAGGAAATCCTTATCTTTTAATTCGCATTTTTCATTTTAAACAATTAAAAAAATTAATACTTAATATTGTTAATTATCTATTTGATGGGTTGGTGTATTTTACTTGTAGATAATGTTCATAAAATTTTTGTTGTAAAACCATAATTTTCAAACAGAAATACTCCCCAGATTCCTCTCCGATTAGCCCCCTCCTTGACCACAATCGAGATCCGCCGCTGGTACTATGCATTCCGAATTCTAGTCAGCGTTGTTAGTAAACACGTTTCTCGCTGCATGTATTTTGTAATTATATTTTTCTCATTTACGATTTGACGGTATCTTTTGGAGCCAATCAGCTCAGAGAATTCAAACTTTTAGAATCCAAAAGAGGGTGGTTCGAATTATGTATAAATCTCAGCCCCAAAATTTATGTAAACCTTCATTTATAGAATTAAATATTCTCCCTCTCCCTTGCATATACAGTTATGAAGTAGTCGTGATTGTTAAGACAGAATTTTTTAAATCCCGCCTCTACTTTAAAAGAAACAGAATGGTTCACGAGCACAAATAAGGCTAATATTTATCGTCCTGGCGTGTCAACCACTCTTTGCCAAAGAGAACCACATCATTCAGCAATAATTTTGTATAATTCCCTTCTAAAAATATAAAAGATATTGATAAACTGAATGCTTACAAATCCTCGGTTAAAATTATCCTAATGCTTTATCGCTTCTACAATGTGATAGAATTTACTGATTTAAATAAAAGAAGTTAATGAGAGATTTGTCACGCCATTGTTATAGTACTCTAGATACTGATTAAATTCCTTTTTTCATGCATGTGGTTTTTGATCCATTTTATTCAGTATAGTTTATTTCTAATTGTGCACAACCTTGACTCGGTTGTATACATTATCTTTGTAGCCCCATCATGGCCTGGGTTTTTCTCCGGTTTTCCACCGGATGGTGGCGGAAATGTCATTTAATACTTTTTTTATTATTAATATCGAATTTTGACTGCACATTATATCGATGATTTATTTGAAATAATAATTGATAGCAGTACGTATTTTCTTTTTTTAATAAGTTTTTAATCCGCCACTGCCCTTGGACCCTTCATCGAAATTGACTTGTTGTTTGTTTTCGGTCACTTGCTTGTTTACGGAGAGACATTTAGTTTATTATCCCCCACGTGGTGATACGCAATTTGCAGCTGCTTTTTGACAATAAAGATTGTTTATTGATTTCCCTTAAAAGTGTCTTATCGTTTATAAACTCAATTTTATTTCTGTTATAATATAGAAACGTTTATGAATCATGTCTAATAGAAATCAAAATGTTACACAAATAAAAACTCTGTGAACAAGACAAGGAACGAGAACGAATCGAGAAACTGAATCAAAATTTTAAGCTTGTACTAAACCGAAAAAGAAGAGAAAAAAGTTATCTTATTCTTAGTAATTCACCAGAATATATCTCAATCAAGCACAAACAGACACTGACAAATACGTTATACTCACTATTAACAGATGAGGTAGCAATCATATAAAGTTTTCATGAGTGAATCAGAAACAATCATGATTCTTCCTTCTGGTGGCTCAGGTGGTAGCGTTCTTGCTCTTCACCAAGTCATCCCGGGTTCAATTCACGGTGGGGCCAGAGAAATTTGTAGCTTTTCACATGAATGTCCCAGTTCATATAGCTGTGAAACTACAAAGAAAACACTCCTTTCCTGTTAGTTTCAATAACTCTAACTATTACTAACCACTTCTACCAACCCCTCCACGTGGGCCAAGTTGTTGGTAAACCCAGCTAAGCGGTCCATCTACTAAGAATTACCCTACCACCCACCTCTTACCGCCTATCGCTCCATGTAGATAAGCGTCAATAACAAGCTACATTTCCCATTTACAAATACTACAATGGAATGGACAAGTCATAATTCACCGTAATCTTCGCGGAGAAGCATCATGGTCCAGTTGTCTCACAAGACAAACAGACACTCTTCAATTAGGAAGTGGAATACTCATAGAACAACGAGGACGCTACTGAAGCTGCAACAGTTGAACGATAAAGCTTCAGGGTTCCGGTCTCATCCCCACTCTCCACTCAGCTATTTGTTACCCTCTCCATGATCTAAGCACCATCTCCCTTCTCCACGACGACTCCTACGACTAGAGTCCTTAAAGAACGGAGAACCGCCACCGGCGGAAATGTGAACCGAAATTTCTCAAATCCCTAAAATACTATTATATGCCCAGCTCCTTTAAGTTCTACCTTGTGGATTTGGATCACGTGAATATCAGAGATATGCCATGGCGTTCATGTGGCTCCTCTTCCCCTTCTCGAGTCTACTGAAAAGAAGTTTGAGCCTTGCGAGCACTAAAGTCCTTAATAAAAAGAAACTCAACCCGGTCCACAACTTTCATGAACACTTTTCATAACATCCACATTTACTACGCACAAATTTGGCGTCAGCTGATATTCGGTTCTCGTCTCTCATTGGTGGAGTAGGGAGAAAGGAAGGCAGACTCAGCACAAACATGTGACTAACTACAGCTGACTCAAACCACTATGAGAAACTCTGCGTTGTATTTGCAGGAAATACGAAAAATTTCGCATTTTATTTCTCCCTGTGGCGTTTCTCTATTTATCAAGGATTCTAGTGAGAACGGGCGACACAAGCAGTGGGTTCTATGAAATTGCGCACTCATAGGTCTCGGACGTCACTGACGGTTATTTCTTTCAGGACCCTATATCAATGAAGCTGCAAGTCATTTGGCTTATTAAGCGGAGCTCATGACAAGCATTGCAAGCATGGTTGCCTGGTGCCTGGTGTAGCCACTTCACCATTAGCAGTGGAAGTAAAATATTTCAGGCTGGAAGGTATTGGAAGGGCTAAGAGTTAGACAAGAAACTTCCAGACACTTCCAGAAAGCTCAAGTCAAAGAAGCCATCTTCTTTGCCAATCAGATTCGATGTGGATATCGAAGAGCTAAATGTCGCGCGTTAATCATCTCGTAATTCAATGTGATTGAATAGCGTAATAAGTGTAAAATTATTGAAGTTTTATTAAAATTATATAAACTTCCTTTTTTAAACTGTGCATCAATCATGTTTTTTAACTTAATGTTGCTATACAATATTGTAATTATATAACACATCATAGCAATATATAATTTTTGCATGTTTTAGTCATGGTAAAGTTATGAGAATTATCCGGTAATGTAGACACGAATTATATATTTAAAAATTAGACCAATTAGAAGATGGTTTGTATTTTTTAGAATAAATGTATTTATTGAAAACTAGTTCACGCATTTTGATGAATTTCTAGGGCTCAATACCTCAGTACGGTCTGAGTTGCTACGTTGTTGGAAGGGAGTAAAATGTGAAATCAACAGTCAACAAGGGCGCACAGAAGAACATTGGACGATGCGGGACGAGGTGATACGCGCCATGGACATGTAATTTAATTCACTCTGGGATCAGGGATTCCTATTGGCGAATGCTATATAATAAGTAAAAGAGTTCTGTCACTTGGTTATTTCTTCCCTCTAACCACTTTTGTTCCCACCCTCCGATTCGTGGACTGACCTTGAATTCAAAATTCGAAGAGTAAACAAATCGTAATAGGAAATAGAACAACTATTTAGTTGATGTTCTTGATGCATTTGCGTTCAGTGTTTTTACATCGTAACTTAACTGCATATTACGTACAAGAAAACATTGTAGAACCATTTGACGGCTTCTATTGGAAAATATAAACTTATCTCTCTCTTCAAAATATTATTAAACGGAAAAATGCATATTATGCAGCGTGATATACAAGTCATGGTAAATATATCCTTTTCCTTCTTCAAATGTAATAAACAAGAAAGACAATTAATATTATTTAATATATTTAATTACTTTCTTTACCCAGCCTAGCCTACCTATACTACACCTTAGTTATAATGAACTATTGTTTGTTTGACTAACTATAGAATCCTTGATTATTCGGTTGATTTAATATTTGAAGTATTTAATTAACTGTTAACGATTAACTTTAACTTTCGTTAAATTTTCAACACCAAACTAACTCATTAACGATTAATGAAGTTTTTGAGTAACGAAGTAATGGTTAAGGAAATTCAAGTTAGCCTTACCCACCTCTTATGATTGGTATTTATCATGCAAAAAATCTGGAAAAATAATTTCAAATATTTAAAGCATATAATAAAAAGTAATGGGCAAATGTGGGAAAATGAAATCACTTCTTTGTCGTGAACATGGATTGGGAGATATAATAATAATGGAAAGTACTATTATCATGACAAAGGCGTGTGACATATTACGTTAATACAAGTAACGAAGTGAAGAATTTGCGTGCAGGATCTGGCAAATAATTGACATGCTTCTGTTATGTCTTTGTTAATGAAATACAGCTGCGTTTACTAGCTATCCTCGACTGAATCATTAACTTGAAATATGTTTTATCTGCTATAAAATCATCAGGAACATAACTAGACGTGTTGTTTGAAAGACATTTTTATTACTGGAATTTTCTTTTCTTTTGGGTTCTGCGAAAGCGGATGAAAAATACTATAAATTAATGTTGTAAAAGGTACAAAAACACTATCATGTTAAACGTTAATATTTTAATATTTATCTTTGTTGTTGTCCTCACAAAATTGGAATTCTTTCCAGTTAATCGAATCGTTTTCTTAAATGAAGCCTATATTAATTATCTTAAATTGCAAGTTGTTTTTCGATTTTTACAAGTGAAGGACCAGTTCTTCTGTCAAGAAACGTCACTGCACTTTCTCTTAGAGACCGAATGAAAAGGAAAATTTAAAGAGAGAGTACTATTTTGTATCTTAATGGCAAACTTTACACCTGCTTATGACATCGAGAAGTAATTTTCAAGATACAACCAATATGTCTTTGTCATTACTGAAATACGGCAAAAGTCACCAGGAAAGTAATTTCAACAAATTGCAATTTTTTGCCCCAAAAATTGTTGGTAAAACTAAGATCGAGGACGGCGAATTCAGTTGACGGAAAAGTTTGGAGCGGAAGAGCCTCTAGAGCGGAACAGAATGAAATACAGACTAGGCAGTGATTCCCCTTGGTTGACCACGCGCAGCGCCAGAGGTGCGGTTAATGGGAGACTTAGTTGCAGCAAATAAGAACACTTAAAAAAAGAAACAAAGAGGGATATAATGTAAACTAGTCAATTCTTCATAACCTATTGCGAAAGAAAGGTGATTCCGAGTAATAAAGGTTTCCTGTTACTTCGAGTGATTTATTTACCATAAATTTTAATACTAACAGGTATGCGGTTATTTTTTTGGTTTCTCGAAATCAAACAGAGTTCCAACTTTTCTTTGATAAATTTTTCCTTCCGGAATTCGTTAAGAGTAGCTCAGCGTTTCTTAACTTTCCTTGAAGTGGAGACATCTTTTAATACAATTTTCCACCTACCCCAGCGACAAAACTTTGACTATTGTTAAGAAAGATGCATTCGTGATGATATAACACAAGACGTTAATCGTCGAAGCTTAAAGGTTTTCTTCAGCTACTTCTTAGAGAGTATAGTTCACGTCAATATCAACAAACGGCCAAGAGCATGTCCCAGGAATATCAAATCGATTAAAAATTGTCGAAAAAAAAGTTCATCCATCTTTAATGCACATGATGTACAGTTGAATAAAATTAAATTATTGGTGGCTTTTCAGAGTTGTTGGTGACGTACATGTCAAATGACGTGCGAACTCAATGAAGTTAATGAAAGAATTATTATTGATGATTGAAATCTTATAAGAATTATTTTTGACTCTTCATGCAAAAAACAAAAAACAAAAAATCGCAAAAGAAGTTCCTACCACACGCAATTCATGCGATAAAAACACACAATAAACAACGCTCGTGATAGGTATGACTTCGAGAAAACCCAAATCGAGATAATTATAATAATAAACAATTTATAGTCCAAAGAGCAGTTATAAACTGCGTATGACCACGTAGATGGCGATAAACTAATTTACTCTCCGGAAGCATGCAAGGGACCATCCCATGAATGCCGATCAAAGACCCTATGACAGAAGCAGATTTAACATTTCAGCACACTCCTAAGATAAAGATAAAATACTTATCTACGTGTTATAATATCAACAAAATTCCAACAATTATATTCAATAAATTTCAACTTCATTAGTCCCACCTGAAATGATGATGACTACTGTGCGTTGTATGTGGTAGTTCACGAATGTTCGAGGATTACTTCAGATGAGGTACTTCAGAATTGAGTAAACAATTGTGAACAGGAAATTATATTATAGAACAGTTCGTTACATTGCATCACGAAAGTAGCGGACAAAGATTACAAAATACTCTGTCTCCAGATTACACCTATTAAGTCAATTTCTTTCTTTGCCTTTATATGTATGTATGTATGTACGTACGTACGTATGTAAATCGATCAGGCCAGCTAAGGACCACGAAAGACGAGTACCAGTAACGCTCAATTGATTTGAGTTTACTCACTAGACTCGTCGTGATTTTACTGAGATCGGAGGAACAGCGTCTAGATATGATCCAGATCACTGTATCCTAATATTACAACTGCGGTTGTTAGTCGCAGAGGTCGGACTCTTTGTAAATCCCGGCTAATTAAACTGGGACATGGATACAAAGAGCTACAAATTTTATCTTGCCCCGTCCGGGTATCGAACCCGGGATGATTTGGTGACGACTTGGTGACACCGTGGCCACGACGGGGCTTCTTTGCATACATACATACATGAGAAAAAAGTTATTTCTAGCATGTAATACTACAATCACAAGCATTTTACGATTATTGCAATGTAATACAAACATATTCGTCTGTGTTACTGAAAATTTGTTGAAAAAAAGAAGAAATTTACAAGAGCTTTAAAAATGTCAGAATATTATAAGAACACAGAATTATAACTTTTGCCGTTTTTTACGGTTCGAAGTTAGATTAGCATCCAATGAATAAAATTCAGTTTCAAGGTAAATCACGTGAAGATCCTCATAACTATAGTCCGCAAAATATCGGAAGATAGCTGCTTAACGCCCTCAGTCACCACTATTTCGTTCTCAAACGTCTTGATCCTTTCCAGTATTCTATAATGTCGACAACAGCAGTGAAATAATTTCCGTACAAAATTAAAGGACAGCGATTGCTTCAAAGTGATTGTTTGGTATCATTTTTTTCAGAATCAAAAATTAAATTATTTTTTTGTCTTTTAATTATACAGCAAAAAATAGTTTGCAATAATAATTATTCAGTAGGTGAATCCTGCCGCCAAAGGTAAGTGAAAGGTGATGTGTCAGTGAGCATCTCTGGGCCATGTCGTCTTGGAACGAAGTGCCAGAATGAGGGAAGTAGCCAAGTCACCTTCGTATATTTTACAGCCCATGATATCTCATGAAATATTTCCTCTTTAAAAAACGTCTGACTCACCGTGAGAATCGAGAATGAAATGAGTAGCGAATGTTTCGTAACAGGAACCCTGACTCATCATACTTTCTCTTACAGGGGTAATGATGCGACAATGCAGTTGTTGCTAGGTCATCAGGAGTCGGATAAAGAAAGATTTTGCCCATTGTCAGCGAATGAAAGTGAAATGTTAAGGACAGCAATTGGAAAAATATGCATTTCCGTGGTATAGTATAATTTGTAAAGCTCTTTTCGATTTCTTGTAGGGGTATTGTTATGTAGTAAGTTTAAGTGATCGAATGAAAGGAAACGTAGAGGTGTAGGGGGACACTTTTTAGGCTTGTCCTTTCATATTTCAAAGCAGTACTCAACAAATTTTCAAGGTTTCATTTTATTTCACCGGGGAGGGGGGTATTTAAAGGACCTCATACTGTTTGTTTTTTGAATTTAATTCTGATATACCATGTACACAAAATGGCAATGTAAAATAATGAATTAACTTTTATTAAAATCAATAAATATTTTTACATTGTAGTGGTGCAGGAGGCACTGGTGCAGGAGGTAGTTTTTAAACGCGGATTATAAGAAATTCAATTTCATAATATCTTTTATATTTTTGGGGAGGGAATTATACAGAACAATTCCCGAATAATATAGTCCTTTTTGGCAAAGAATGGTTGACACTCTAGGGCGATGATTATTATTACTATTGCGAGTATTGTGTTCGTGAACGAGACTGTTTCGTATGAAGCAAGGGTGACACTTCAGTAATTCGCTCTTAACAAACACGACCGTTTCATAAATATAAATGCAGGGAAGTGTTAAGATATTTAATTCCTTGAATAAAGGTTTACAAGAGTTTCGGGGGTGAGATTTACAAATTATCCGAACTATCCTCTTCTGAATTCTGAAAGTTTGAATACTCTGACCGGAATTACCCCAGAAGGTAATGCCGTAACGTAAATGGGAGTAAACGTTTGCAAAATATATGCAACGGAAAATACGTGGACTAACAACGTTAACTCAGATTCGGAATGCGTAACACAATTTACTTAATTGGGAATTAAGATTGTCAACGTGACAATTCCATTTGAGGTTTTCTTGAATATGGAGACCTAAGAATTTTGTATTCGTAACAGTTTTTAATTGTGTTCCGTTTAAAGAAAGAGACATCTGGAGTAAAGATTTTGTGAAATGACATAGACACTGTTTTGTCATTGTTTATAATGAGACGATTTGCATGGAACCAAGCCGAAAGGTCAGACAAAACTTTTTGAGCGTTGGCGTGTTTACATAGTAAATTAGTGTCATCAGCAAAAAGAACCATTTTGCAATCTGATGTGGATGATGACATGTCGTTCACATACAATAAAAAGAGTATAGGACCGGGAATTGAACCTTGGGGAACTCCGCAAATAAGTGGCTTTGTTTCTGAAAGGCAACGCTGAAGTATTTTATTTTTAGTATAGGAATTTTCTACCTGTTGATATCTATCTTTTAAATATGAAGTTAGCCATTGATATGGAAGTCCACGAATACCTAAAGAATGCAATTTGGAAAGGAGAATTCCGTGATCGATGACATCGAGTGCTTTGGATAAGTCAAGAAAAACACCCTGAGGATTTTCTCCACGGTCAAAAGATGTGATAATATCGTTTAAGAAGGAAAATTAGGCGCTTGTAGTGGAAAAGGATTTCCTAAAACCGTGTTGATCGTCAGAGAGAATGTTATATTTTGATAAAAAATCTAGAAGACGCTTATAGAACAATTTTTCTAGGATTTTTGAGAAANAGAAAGTGGGTAGTAAAGGTATTGGTCGGTAATTTCCAATAATGAGTTTGTTTCCTTTCTTGTGTAAAGGTTTCACTTAGCTCTCTTCAATATGTTAGGAAACACCCCTTCCGATAACGAACTATTAAAAATATTTATGAGTGGATTTAATATAGCATGGGACGAAAATTTAACAATAAACTCGGGTATATCATCTACGCCTGTTGAAAATTTGTTTTTTAATGAGCTGATGGTTCTCATGACTTCACTGGCGTTAGTTTCGGAAGTGAACATAGAATTGGGTACGTGGGTGGATATAATTGGAGGACACTGATTTGGGTATATTGAGTTCGTTATTTTACCTACTTCTGAGAAGTAAGAATTACAAATTTGCGATGTCCTGAGGATTTGATACGATTTTACCATCGTTTAGTAGAGAAATATTATCTTCGTGATTTTCAGAAGTTGACGTGTAATTTTTAACATTATTCCACATGGCTTTCATCCAGTTGTTCGATTTTAGTACCTGCATGTCGTTTTCCATTACTTTAGCTGCATAGACTACTTTTCGAAGAATAGTCTTATATTTACGAAAACACTCATGGAATTCGGGTGATTGGTTATAGAGTTTTGAAAGATATTATAAACGGCGTTTGTTTTTTGAAGAAATTCTTATCCCTTGGGTGATCCATATATTGTATTTCTTTGTGTTAATTAACTTGCGTTTAATGGGAAAGGTAGAGTCGTAATGTTTTACGAATATTGAGATGAATACATTGAATTAGTCGTCTGTGTTTTGGCAATTGTAAACATCTTTCTATCTTTCTTTATGCAAATAACTTATAAATATGGATAGAAATGTGTCATTTAACTCTCTTGAAAATTTGTAAAGGATTCTAAGTGGTTTTAGTTTATTTTAAGTAGTCAGTACTTGAGCAAGGAGATCGCTGTATCCGGCGATAAACACTTCAGAGAAATACGAGATTTCATTGTTGACGATAATTTGATCTAATAATGTTTGAGATGAAACGGAGAGGCGAGTGGGGTCCTTTATCGTATTAAAAATGTCGATAAGAATCTTGAATAGATTAATTGGTGAATGTGCAGAGTCGGATGTACAATCGATGTTGAAATCATCACATATTTAGATATTAATGTTTCTATTTTCATTCTCATCTTTCACACCTAAATTCGTCGAGATACGAAGAGAATGTAAAGTTGGCGTTATTTGTTTAATAATTTTGTTTTGGGATATATATCGATGATTTCACAAAGTAAATTCACTCATGACATACTGTTACAGCACACCACAAGCCCATATGCGATGTGCGTAAGCTTTTGGTGGAGAAGCAGGATTCATCCATAAACCACAACCTTTATGGTAGAGTTCGCTGCCACCAGCTTGGTTTCCCTAAGCAATCAAACACACGAGTAATAACAATAAAACATTTAATTCAAATTAAATAAAGCTCTGAATATTTACAAATGTAGAGAAACTCGCAAATCATAAATACAAGTTTGAACTTGTTATTACTTGATATTGCTATCTAAAAGCAATAATTACACACAGTTATAACTACTGGTGTTATGAATTAACTCGGAAATCTACCCAGATTATCCGAAGTTCAAAAAGTTCCAAGTTGCTATCTCGAAATAAATAACTGTTCCAAGCTATGTTATTCGCGCCTATAGCAAGTAATAGAATTACCGCAGCAATTCTCAGTGGTCTGACGACCAAACTAACCAAGTTACATATTAAATAACTTGCGTACTTCTATACGCTTTCGCATTTGTCTCAAAGTCTGAAAGCCTCCAGTATAAAAGTCACTCCTCAGCTTCCGATTAAAACTGCCTTTTCGGATGAACACTATTTGTCAACTGCTGAAATATTCCATACACACTCATTTTCCTTCTCCGGGGCGTTCATCTCAGTTTTCAGAAGTAGAAGGGAGTTCTGCCTCTTCACAATACGAGAAGTCTGAAACGCGCACCTTTCCTTGCTTGGGCGGCGTCGGGCCTGGCTTAATCGCCTTTGGAATTTCCGGCGAGCACAGTGCTTGAAAATGTTATTTCAAAATCTATACTGGCCCCGATGTTACACATACCTATGGTGATAACAGTCAGATTGTTCCCAGTAAAACTCGTCAGTGTTTCTCCATTATATTGCAATGTTGAATCATATTTTAGGGGTAATAATTAATTATCAAACTTGATCATTTGAATACTGATGAAAAATATGAGCGTATGAAGCGTCCAACCTGGCTACAACAGACGGAAGTGTTTTAAAACTGCCCCTCTGGTGGATCAGGTAGCAGTGCTCTTGCTCATCACCAAGACATCCCGAGTTCAATTCTCAGTGGGGCCAGAAAAATTTGTAGCTTTTCACAATAATGTCCCATTTTAAATAGCTGTGTCTACTGAAAAGCGAACCTTCCTTCCTCTGTCCTCCTCCTTCTAGTATCAATTACTCTAATTATTACTAATAAGTCCTACTAATCCGTCCACGTGGGCCAATTTGTTAGTAAACACAGCTATGCGGCTCACCTACTAACAATAGCCTACCATCCAATTCCTATCTCCTATCGCTCCATGCAGATAAGCTTCAATAGCACGCTACATTTCCCATTTACGAATACTAATAAAAAAGAATAGCGTCTAATTTTGAGGATAACCACTACATATTATTTCAGCAAGGTATTTTTCTGAAAATTTCCCTTTTCATCTCGTTATAAACAACCAATTGTCAAAATTGAGGTATCATCATAAATATGATTTATTAAAAAAATGTTAAAAATATATTAATCGCGTTGCAAGACTTCAGTAGAGCTATACGGAGAACCCTCACTAAAACTATAGCGACTGCTTTCCACGAATATTTCTTTCTAAGTAAGCTCTTTGCAGATACACATGTCATATTAATACGATAACGGATAATTTCCTGACATTGTAAACAAGGATGAAGAAGAGTGCATTATTGCCCGATAGTGTGTTGAAAGATGTTGTATAGAGTTCTCCCACTTTTAACGAAGTGTATTTTGTTTTGTAAATTTCACTTTCGCCTATTGTTATGTTGTGTTCCAAGAGAGATTTTGCACGGTATATTTCCCTCTCTTTTAGTATCCGAAAGAAGTTTTGAAAATTATTTCCTCATACGACATTGAGTCATGTAAATATTCGTACACCTATGGTCTTCCATTACGTGATCCATGATTTGAAAAACAACAAATAAAACGATTCACTAACATTAAACTATATTCACTAACACTGACCAAATAACCAAAGTTCATTACTGAAAGTTCTTTATTATTATTATATACAACTTTATTTTTCTGGCAGATTGCCAAATCTTCGCTCTGACCCATTCATTGATGAATAATATTCATATTCGATATCTATTACATTTCTTAATATTTATACATTTATGTTCGTGCTGAGTTACTATGTCGTATTAGGAAGATCTAGCATTGTTTACTAAAATGGTGTGCTTCTCACCCAAAATAAGTTTTATACGTGTCGCTAAATGCTTCACGTCCGTTACAGTCAGAAAGTAAATATAACATTCAAGAAAGGGCAACGTATTGTCTCTCAGTGGCAGACACAACTCCTTTCACGGAAGGAAGCGTGAGAGTTCAACTTCCGGTATATTCAGAGCTATTACGCGACAATAGTGTTCCAGTTTGGATGACTGATGTCATACTTCCCGTGAAATTTCATTCGTAGTATGTCAGTACTATGTGACTAAGCGGACATTGTTCTTCCCAACAATTAGGAAGCTTGTTTTTGAATGATGCAATAGCTTTGTTCGATTCAGAGTGTCTTTCACAGTGAACCTTGTGCAGAAACAATCTTGCAAGGGTACTTAAATCTCTGAAATAATCGTGTTTTCTTAAAAAAAAAAGAAAAAAGAATATTATCCATGCCTAGTAGCGAACCCACATCTAGTGAAATCTGGGGTGGAAGTCTTTCAGGAGACCCCATCAAAAATGCGTTTGTTTGGCTACAAGTGTATATCGATCGTTCCAATGCGTCTTAAACGATTGAAATGGAATTATGAGATTTACTTTTTTAATGACTTCAACATTCATTATTTTACTATTACAAGAATCTTTAGAGTATATTTGTGTTCAAATTTACTCATTTATACGATTTTTTCTGACCCATTTTGAGGCCCCTCACATATCCAGGTAATGGGCGTACCGCCCCCGTCTAGACTACTGTTCATACGAGTTCATGATCAAGATATTTTCGTAAACCTATGAAATTCGTTAGTTTAAACGTTATGGGTGTAATTAACTGCATTCACTAGAAAATCACAAGCAAATTAAATTAGTTTATTATCCTCCACGTGGTCATACGCAGTTTGTACTACTTTTTTGACAATAAATTTATTATTATTATTATTATTATTATTTTAATGAACTTTTTCACAACTTGTAGTTGGATTCAGGTAAGGTGCAGGATATACTAAGCATCCTCACCTCAAACAATGTCACAATTTAACAATCTCCTGACTATTCTACAGGTGTTAAGAATGGCTGTTTTTTGTAAAATTAGAAATATGTTTTTTAGGAGATAAAGCCGATTGATGCTCAGATGCAGACCGTGAGGGATGACGCCAGTGTTGGACAGGACTATAGGAACTATATATACACACTCCATATTCCATAAGCGAAGAATTTCTGTTTTCAAATATTCATATTTTTGAATTTTATCATTGTAAGTAGTTTGTAGGTTGTTGGTGTTGGTTATTGCCATATCTATGATGTTAGTGATTTTCTTGAGTTTGTCTATTAGAATAATATCTGGTCTGTTATGATGGATTGTCTTATCGGTGAGCATTGATCAAAATAAATTTTGTACCTGCTGTTCTCTGAAATGGATTTCGGGATGTACTTGTACGGGACAGTGTCTTCTATTAGTCCATACTTCCCGCAGAGTTTCTGATGCATAATATAAGCAACCTGATTGTGTTTGTGGTTGTAATATGTCTGTGATAATAGAATGCATCCTCCTGTGATGTGTTGTATAGTTTCTGATTTAATTTTGCATCTTCTACATTTGTCATCTGCTATGTCAGTGTCTTGCAATATAAATTTTCTATAGTTTTTTGTGCTTATTACTTGGTCTTGAATTGCCATGAGAAATCCCTCCGTTTCCGAGTATAGATCCCCTTTTGTAAGCTAGGCGTTCGACGCAGCTTTGTCTACATGAGGCTCATCTAGATCATGAAGATGTCTACCATGAAGTGGTTTAGATTTCCATTGGCTAATTCTCTGACTGATTTCAACGTTAATTTCATTTGGTTGTGGAGAGTGGTCTGCTAAATTTAAAGGAATGTATTTCATGTCAGCTATACAAATGGCCTTGTAAAAGTTAGATTATTCCTTCCTGTGGTGAAAGAAAGCTCGGAGTTGTTTTATTTGTGAACTGTGTAGGTTCTTCAAACGGATTATACCCATTTCTCCTTCCTTGCGAGGCAGACTGTGCCTTTCTACATTTAAGATTCTGTGGTGTGACCTATTCTTTGTCATGATGGTCCTGACTTTTCGCTGGAGGTTTTCTATATCTGTTACTGTCTATTAAACCACTCCAAATGAATACGTGAGGATAGGAATGGCAAATTAATTAATTGCTTTTGTTGACTTTCGGCCATCTAAATCTGTATGCATTAATTTCTCGACTTGATCTTCAAATTCCTTAGTTAGCTGCTATTTCATGCATCTAGACTTCTGCTTCTGAATGTTTCTACTAGTGTAAGTGATGAAACTTGGTTGAGGATGATGAGTATATTTTAATATCATCCATATACAATAGGTGAGTGATATTGTGGCTTTGTTGTTCTGCAGCTTTTAATTGAAAACCACATCTCGTACCATTCAGGAAATTAGAAAGTGGGTTTAGGGCAATGCAAAACCAAAGAGCACTCAGTGAATCTCCTTGAAATATGCCTCTCTTAATGTTAATTCTGCCAATTGTTTTAATTTTGCTGCCTCTTCTTCAATTAATGGTTGTATTCCATTTTTTCATTATTGCCTTTAGAAAATTAATGAGGGTTGGATTTATTTTGTACATTTCAAGGACTTAATGAAGTCAAGAGTGCGGAACTGAGTCGAATGCTTTTTCATAATCAATATAGCTGCAGAATAAGTTTCTATTGTATTGCAGAATGTATTAGTCAGCATAAAAATACAAATGTTCTAAAATAAAACTCGTTATTTTCAAAACATAATTTTTTCCCCAATATTTCCTTTAATGTTAACATTTCTGTGCATTCAATGACTTGTTTCAATATATCATCTGACACAAAATGAACTGAAAATGTGTTTGCATACTGCTACTGACGTTCCTTGATTTGACTTTAAATAGTTTTTACTTTCCCCACCCTTTAAAATTTCACCCTCTTTATGCGGCTTCTGAGTTTAATATAATTTCTTTATAAAAGGCAAAATACTTATATTTTCAGTTTTAATTAATTAATTAAAAATTTTAATTTAATTTCAAGAAAGATTGAGAGCTGAATTGTCACTGTTTGGTTCATTTTTTTATGACACACCATTTTAAAGTTACAGTGGACATCTGAGAATGTTTTCTTCGCGGTTGTGAGGCCATTTATTTTCATATCTCTCTCCCTAGAATTTCTCAGGTTTTTAACAATAAGGTTGAGTCTTTGTTCAAAAGGTGAGAGGCTGTTATTGGTATTGTAGTCTGGATTCCTATCTACATCGCCGTTTGATTCAGCAGAGTTAGATTCACTGGGAAGTTGTAACCAATTATAAGATTTCCGCTTCGGTCGACTAATTTTTAAAGTTATTCAATGACACCTGGATTTATAAGCATAATTTTCACAATAAACATAAATGTTTTTATAATTATAAAGCCCTATTTTTACAAAAAAAAAAGTCCATAAGTATAGGCATATTATCAAAATACCAATCGAAGTATTTTTCTGACTTTTTAGTTCTACCTCATACCTCAGTTTCATAACTATTTACTGTGACAATGTCAAATATGTAGGACTTCATACCACCATTAGTATGCAATAAACCAAATTATAGCACTAAAACCACCACTGATCACTTAGCATCACACGTTTGCATCAACATAAATTTATCGACCGACTTACGCCACTCTCATTCTAAACATCTTGGCAGTTTTGTTTGGGATGAGAATGATGTGGGGTTCCCAGCCGCCACTGGGTGTACCACTGACTCACATCGCCCTAAAACTAAACAGAATAATGCATAAAGATGCTAAATATTGACTTAACTATTTTTTTTCTTGACTTACACCACTGAATTGTAAAAAACAACCATATCATTCTGTGTATTTGGTTTTCCCTTCGTTATCATTTTTTGCAAATAATGTTCTAAAATGTATGAAGGTTGAACCACAAGTCATGGCAACTATTTTTTTCTTGTCAAAAAAACAGGGTACATTACGAGAAATCCAAGATGTACGCTTCAAAGAGTATGGTATGTGCTTACGAATAGTACCACCAGATACTGTTCATGCACAATGATGTTTAAGAAACTGTAAGTAAGGTTCTATAATGGGGAGTATGCGCAAGCGCCAAGTTTGATCTTACTTGACGTATACAGTACATGGGACGCACGTTTCACGTCGAGTTGTTGTTTATAATTTTAAGTTTTGTACAAAAAGTTCCCATTTATATAATATCAATTTGAGAATTTTATTATATAGTGAAAATAGCAGAAATCCGTAGGATGTTGATTTTTCTACATATGAAACAAGTCATTGGAAAATATGTAACTGTACTCTGAAGGTAGTTATGTGATTGAAAAAACAACAACTAGCATTTATTATAAAAATCTAGAATTTTACACACAATTTTCTATAAATATGCATTAAATACGTTATATGTAATCTCTCTCTTATATGTAATCTGTAACATCTCTTAAGTGCACTACTGTAAGAAGAGAAACGCCGATCGCCATTTTGTGCCTAAAGGCCGGTTCATTATGCCACGAAACTGTACTGTAAACATACGAGCTTTACGAGCACGAACGCGCGCGAATTGTGTCGGTGTGAACGTGGTTTATCGGATGTCCGGAAATCACACATTATAACGAATAGTTACTAAGGTAGCACAATGCCAAATACATTTTAATAGGTATAAGAAAAATTGCTTATACAGTTATAATTCACTTGTACAAATTTCAAAAAATAAATATATTAATAAGAAGAAGAGCGAGTTGATAAATCATGGTATGTGCAATTTATAAGGTAATTAATTAATATTGTGTAATAAACACTAAATAATTACATCAGTAGTAATCAGTAAATAGATTTTATTGTCATTTACGCATAATATAAGAAAAGTAATACAAACATGGCTAATTGTAATACTGTTTTCAATACTGCTGTTAGGAAATAAAATCCATAAAAATTCAAGGCCTACTAATTCATAAACAAATGCTTCTATGAACTTAATGCTGTTGCTATGCACGTAAAGTCTTAACATGTGGTACGACAAAATATTTGAGTTGTAACTTTGCAGTTTAGAAAGCGTTGTCTCAGGATTGTAAAAAGAGGCATGAAAATAGGAACAGAATGGTGTACGTACATTAAAATAGTACGTACATTAAAATAGTAGATCTCCGCGGCAGAATTGCACGGCAAAGCCATACAGATTTACGAGGAGAAGTAGGTGTGTATGCCATGCCCTATCGAACAGTAGTGAGATGAGTGGAGACCTTCAAACAGGGCCGAGTATCAGCTGCCAATCTGCCTCGTGCAGGGCGTCCAGTGTCCATTGACAAAAATGTTCGGATTATGGTGATCAAACAGTGTTTACGTGTAATTGCAAGAGAGTAGTGGAATTGCAAGAGCTTACAGGAAAGTCAGTAGAAATAGTGCGTCGTATTATACTGAACTGTATTATACTACAGGTGCGAAAAGTTTATTCAAAGTGGGTGCCACATCACTTAACTGAGGTACAGAAGTGGACTCGCTACGAGACATAAATCTGGAGAGGTTTCAGCAAGACGGACAAGCCACGTTGAATCGCATCATTGCAGTCGATGAAACATGAGCACGTTCCTACGAACCTGAACTCGAGAGACAGTCAAGTTAATGGTGTCATCCGATGTCACCACGAAGACAATAGATTCGACAAAATCCTTCCCTCAATAATGTTATGGTCAATCTAGCATATGATTGTCTAAGTATTCTCGTGTATCATCTAGAGCAGGGGTGGCCAACTCAAATGATTTTTCGGGTCACTTTGGAAATGCATCATAACTCCGCGGGCCGCATATACAATTATATATCCCCATATTAGATTTAGACCCCCTACAGACATTTTTTTGGAGTGAAAAATTGAAACATAATGAGTTATTATTATTGTGTTTACTATTATTCTTACATGTAAACATAGGTAATATAATAATAATGATACTAAACGCACATTGTAAAGAAATATAGAACACTAAAAATGAAATATAAAAAATATATAAATATAAATGAAAGAAAAAAATGAAATCATTAAAAAATATTTATTTTTCTAGTGCGGTATTTGTTTCTCCACTCTTTCACTTAGCTTTGGCAAATCGATATCAATTTGGGTATTTGCACATCGTAATTGGTGTTGCAGGTTATCGTCCGTTATGTTTAAGCGTGTTTTGTTTGGTCAATTTCATTTTCGAGAAAAAAGAGATTCGCAGGTGTAAGTTGAGCCAAATGCGATAACAACTTTTTGTGCCAGATTTCTCAAATTGGAAAATTTCTCTTTTGTGACGTAAGTGTTGTAAAAATCTATTTTTGATTCTGTTTCAAAAATGTGTTTTAATTCAATTTTGCACTGTAAGTCAACCAGTTCCATTTGGAGATATTCTGGGGTCGACTCGATTTCAACAGGAAAGGTAGATGAATACATTTTAAAAATTTTGTTGTATTTGTCTAACTCTAAATTACTGAATCGGCTTTCAAAAGCAGCTGTAAGTTTTCTTATTTATTTTGCATAATTTGATGTAATTGTTAAATTTTGATTTTTTAAATTCTTTCAACAATGGAAAGTAGTGAGCGTTATTACTTTTCAATTGCGATTTAAATAACAATTTCTTCTGAAATGATTTGATGTGATTAAATGTATCGATTATAAGGTTACCTTTTCCTTGCAATGATATATTTAATTTATATTTATTTTCTTGATTTATATATTTTGTAAAAGTGTGATGAATCTCACGGGCCGGAAAAATGTACAAGGCGGATCGCATGCGGTCCGCGACCCGCGGGTTGACCACCCCTGATCTAGAGCATGAGGGGTAGACTGTGAATCAAGATTATTACAACTCATTTTTATGTACTAATTGCGCCGTGCAGTACGGACAAAACGTAGACAACGTCATTACCCTGCACTATAATACAAGTCACACAGTAGCAATAGTCCAGCGTCGCTTACTGCAGTGGGGATGGGAGCTTCTGCCGCACCCGCCTTATTCTCCTGATCTGAGTCCATGTGATCATGCCATTGCGTGGGAGACGTATGACTAACAAACAGACGTATGACTAACGATATTTTAACAACATTTTGACGAGAGACGGCACACGTTAGCAATACACGTTCAGCGGATGGTATTCAGCGCCTGCCCCATCGCAGGCAGCGATCAGTGGATACCCTGGGCGATTATTTTGAAGGTCTTTAATCAATGTAGACTAGTCTTTTGTACGTAGCCTTGTGTAATTTGTTGTCCATACCATAATAAAACAATGTTCGTAAGCACGTACCTGTGTTCTGTCTCTTTCTTACCAGAGTCCTGCATTCAGACTTCATCTTCAGGCACTATTCGTAAGCACATGCCTCACACATTGAAACGTACTTCTCAGATTCCATGCTGTCCCCTGTTTATGAGAAAGTGCATACATAAAGTCAGTGGAAATCTGAGAAAGTCACTGAAGAATATAGCTTGGCTCGAATAATAAGTCGATGAATAAATAGTTCTGACGTCGAGTTGACTTGAGCACTGATACTAAACGTTGTTAGTGAACATGGGCATTGAAAACCCGTTCTAGAACGCATTGTCACTCTCGTGAGGAAGAGCGGTAAAACTGATGTCGCTCGTAGTGTAGCGAGCAATAGAATATTGTCACTGGTAGTGAAACTCGTAGTTGACTAAACTTAACACTGAGCGAAACGCGTGCCCGTACGTGAGCTCTATTGCTTGTATAGTAGACTAGCACGTGATGTCACTCGTAGCGAAGCTCACACCAGAATGAAAACCTTGTTTCTAAATAACAAGTCCCGTTGCTAGGTTTTAACAATGGCCTAGGTCTCTTTGATTTAGTATATTAGTGGGAGTTGGCTTTTCTGACTATTGTGGAATGTCACTATGTAGCGACTATCGGAACTGAAATTCTGGATTCATATAATTTTAAAGTTAGACAAATGTTTCTGCCAGACCAACTCGGTGTAATTGACATTAAGCTCAGATCTACAGAATTCATCTATGTATGGAATCAACTTCTGGCAGTTAATATTTTCCGGAACACAGTTTCCTTTAAATTTTGGAGGCAGTGTTGAGGTTCCAAATACGGGATTCACCAGATGATACTAGGAGTCTCCTCCTAGTATCTCTCTCCTGATATCCTGGATCCAGGAAGTAACCTACTTTCTCTCTCCTAATATCACTCCTAGATTATCCTAATATCATGGACTTACCTCAGTGGAATATTAAACTAGAGTAAGGCCACTAAGATACCCGTACATGTCTCTGTCTATCTTAAAAATTTGACTTTGCCTTCCGTTTGTCATCATTTCACTTAAATCCATTCAGCTATACTCACGAATCAAATTCACTGACTCGAGTCTACGTAATTTCAGCGAAAACAATAGCGTGAGCATTGCTCGGATTTGCCTGAATTAGTTCGACTATCATCGGCGGGTTCTGTTAGCGTCTCAACAGTGATAATCCGCTCCGCAGGGAATAGAGACGCCGAAAATAGAGTCCATTATACATTTTTACTGAAAACGAGCTGACCGTGAAACCTCGGAAGTTCGAAACGCAGGGGCCTTCTCAAAATGTACAATCCATTCCCCATTTTGAATTATTGATATGAAAGAATTACCGAGAGGGAAGGAAAGGAATTCGAATTATTGAGAATTTTGAATTAAGTGATTTAGAATTACCGAGGTTCCGCTGTATTATTTTCAACACTTTTTAAAAAGAGATTTCCATGTCCATGTATTGCATTTAAATATTTTGTTGTATATTTCTATTGGTAATTATTTGTTACTTCTTGCCCTATCCTCCCCGCTTTCGACATAACTTCAGCACACTAATAAACATGCGGGAGCAAAAATTCGCGACTGCAATATTACAGTAGAAAAAATATATGCTGACATATTCTTTATAGAAGCGAGTGTAATGCAATCTAAGCATTCATGTTTTAAGCTTTTGCGACTTTTAAGTTGTTGGGTTTCTATACTCTTTTCAGTGGAGAAATTCTACGTGTTAAAAAAATTATCTTCTAGTTTTATTACACGTTCGTTGATTCCACGCGTGAAATAATAAGGGAGGAGAAACAAAATAAGCATTGAGAGAATCAAACTAAATGGGAAAATTACTTTTTCATAAAAAATCTATTTAAAAGCACTAAACCAGTCAAGGTAAAAAATTTGCACGCGAAATAAGTTTCGTCATTTTCTCACGAGGTTTTCACTGGTGTGTTTTAAGTTAGTTCATTTATCCGCGTATTTCTGTAATCTGTTTTATACTCTCCATTTTTCTAAACCTAAAATATCGTAATTTTGAAGAAGTTTTCTTCTATTTTTTTTCAGAAAAAACTGTGTCTTCATGGATATCGCAGATTCTAAGCTGAACGTATGATGTTTTTCAATGACCGTTCATCTTCCTTTTTATCGAAATATTAATTTTCTAAACGTTTGGCGTATTTGGCTGGTTTATAGAATATATTCATGCTCGAAACTACATAGAAGATTTTTTCATTTTGGGCTAGTAGCGAGATAAAAACTTATTAGTAAAAATTGTTTAGTTGAATAAATTTCAAATGTTGAATAATACTAGTTGAGTGCCCGCGGTTTTGCTCAAGTGAATTTTGTAACATGTCTGCAACTTTATTCTTTTTCACACTGCCATTGCTATTCACTGAGAATGTTATCCAACGTGATCTGAACTTGACTTAACGGCGTTAGTAGTTTAATTAAACATATCATCAACCCTAGAACTATGGATTCGATGCAACTTTTATTTTTGTATGCATTTCAAAATTAGTTTTTAATTATTTTTATCCATGAGCCCATTTACACCCCCTTCCCAAAAGTGGCTAATTGTGTCATTCTTCCATAAAGTCTGAATTTAAACTTACACGGTATCGGGATTTCACTATCAACTCGGCGACGCCGAAAACTGTAGCCTCGTCACTGGAATCTGTCATGTTCGATCATGGCGTCCCCTTCTCTAGGGATGCTGGGGTTTTTACGGGTTGATTTGGCCTCTTCGGGATTGCCATTACTGATTTCAGCGGCGCCAGAAACTACGATTTCAATATTAATATCAGTCATTTTCGTTTATTTTTATATTTTAACCCCTTCTCATCCCTTTCCCAAAAACGTATACTTCCTCATGGACTTAACCGGCATGAGAGTGAGACTCTGTTTTTCTTCGCCTTAAAGAACGATGTATTCAACAGCAATATAGGTCTTTAAAAACTGTATATGAAATACATTCGTTTATTGAAACGACATGCGCGCCATTTATTGTAGAGTTGTACTATGTCAGAAACCTTCGTACCCGTGTCACAACTTGCTAAATTTACATCACCGTTCATCACAATCGGATGAATGGTATAGGAACGCATCAAGGACAAACAAACAAACAACATTCATTTTTATAAATATAGATAGACACGTTGTTTCTAAATATGTCTTTGGGATTCAGAAATTTTTCAATTAAAGTCTTGTTCCTGTAAAACATTGGTTGTTATGTCAAAAACGGATGTCTAAACACTAAATTTGAAGCATTTTATTCTTGAGATCCTTTTCTTTCCTGCCAAAGTGGCCAAATTTTCTATGCTTGCAAAGTTTTGGTAACACTTGCATTTTTCATTATGGTTTTAGTCAGTAAACCACACAGGGAACTGACATTACGGGCAATACCTGGTTTTCCTTCTCCCATCCTCACAAGAATTGTGTAGTCTCAAATGTTAATAAATTATGTAAGTTAAGTTGTATAAGTTATATAACTTACAGTCATAGGTGGTCATAGGCATGCACACCCGTATGGCAGGTATGACAGCTGCCATACCAAACAAATGCTACGGTTCTAAGGCATCCCAAAGATAGTTCGTCTCGTTGAGTGTTTTTTCTTATGATTTCTATTTTTTTTTAGTAAAAACGTTTTTTATGCTATATGCGAAAAAACCGATTGCGTCCTCTGCAGTTCTACGCGAAATAAACCTTCATTCTAGTACCAGGGCGCGAAGTTAGTTCACTCCTGAGAACCCGCAGGTACATTTTACGTACGTCGAAGGGCACTAACGCTTGGACCTTTCCAGCGGGCAGCGGAAAACCCGGTTCAAGAAGGGCGCCTCAAAAATGGATTGTAAAAAGTGGAGTACAGTTACACTAGACGGCCAAGGGGAAAAAGTTTTCCTCAGGCTTCTCTTTTTAATACATACAATGATCATTCTATCAGTCTTCGTATTGAAATTCGCTCGAACATTTTAGTGCAAAGGTATCGGCAGGAACTAGCAGACAAGCGTTATAGACCAAGATCTAGCGACAAAAATAATCACCTGATTTGCTCATGTTTATTATACTTATCAATAGATGGTTTTCTATAAAGTAATACGCAGTTTCGCCACAATTCCAGTCACCATTCGCAAATTTGAAAGGAGCTTTTCAAAATTAAAAATAGACTTAGATCTACGGCAACGCAAGAGCTCTTTTGGGTTTTGTAAAGTAAGATATTTTGATAGCAATTGAATGTGGAGACGATATAGTAAAATTTGCGGGAATGGTTCCAGGAAAAAAATTAACTCTTAAATAATGATTTTTCTACTTCTTTTTTCAAACACTTTAATAATACGACTTATATTTTTCATTAAATAATAAAACTGCATGAAATGTTTATAACAATATTTGTACATTTTTTTGAATACAACAAACATCATCATTCTTCTTCTTCTTGCTTTTTTTGTTTACATTTTTCTTAACACACCTATTTTTGGCGCTGCTGAAAACATCTGCCACACCAAATAATTCACCTACCATACACGCCAATGGTAACGGTGATAAAGTAAGAAGAAAATTTTACAATAAAACGCAATAAGTATTTTTTAAATTTTGTTTACTTTTTCCCTAATCCCAACGTTGGTATGAACCCCTAAGTCAACCATTTACAAACTTCCACCGACCTCTTGGGTCAACCCCTTTGTGGTTTTACAGTTCAGAGAACATCCACTTTCCTCAATAATAATTTAATGTACGATTTCCAGTGTTTCATTTGTACTGCAGATGTTGGCTAATAAAACTGAAAAATGACGATCTATCAGCAACTAAGTGGTTGGTGAAAAAAAGACTAGCTGAATAGAAGTCAGTAGCTGAAAAAGTTAACTTATTTAAGTTTAAAGTTAAATAGAAATTACCATTACATTACATTATATATTTTCTAATGGTAAGAACATTGGTGTACGGAAAACCAAATTAAGTTATCATTCCAAACAAAATTATTATGCATTAATACAAAAGAATTACCACCTAAAAAACTTATTAAGTACTTAAAGATATATATTTTTAGTTTGAATTGAAACATTAATTATTTTTAAATTCAGTAAGTAATTCTTTAACATTCATCAGTTTGAGAACAGTGCTATTTGAGAACAATTATTGGAAGACTGCTATATTGCTACATCATGCCTAAGAATGTAGGATTGATTGATATGCCCTCAGACATATAACAGTTTAGTAAATAATAAATTTATTGTCAAAAAACAGTACAGACTGCGTATGACCACGTGGAGGACAATAAACTAATTTACTCTCCAAAAGCAAGCAAGGGACCATCTCATCAATTCCGATCAAGGGCCCTAAGGCAGAGGCGGATTCAAAAATTTCAGCAAAAGTTCCTAGATAAAATAAAAAGTTAGCTGCGAGTTATAATACATATATATTGTCAATATGTTTGTAATTTAACGCAAATATGTTTGTAAATTTACATGTACAAGTTATTATCGAACTATAGATTATTCTGAGTCCAGTGTTTAAAAATCATAGGAATTGAAATAACACCAAATTCACGATTTACAATAAACACGCCCCTAGACAAATCCTAGAAAACCTGTATAAGAAATCCGCCTCTACCCGAAGGAAAAACGGAGAAAAACCCGGGCCAGGATGGGGCTACAGAATTAATGTACACAACCGTGCCAAATTTGAGTACACATAAAACTAAATTAATATGAGTCATAAGACACAGCACAATCATGCAAGAAAATAGTTTTTGAAATTGTTATAAGTTATTTAAAAAGTGCTACAACAATGGCGTGATAAAGTACAAGACGAATTAAATTTTATTAAAATCAATAAATTCTTTTACAGTGTAGATGCACTGGTGCAGGAGGTAGTTTTTAACCGCGGATTTGAAGATACTCAATTTCATAATGTCTTTTATATTCTTGGGCAGGGAATTATATAGAACGATTGCCGAATGATAAGGTCCTTTTTGGCAAAGAGTGGTTGACACTCTAGGGCGATGATTATTATTACTATTGCGAATATTGTGTTCGTGAACGAGACTATTTCGTATGAAGCAAGGGTGGCACTTCAGTAATTCGGTCTTAACAAACACGACCGTTTCATAAATATAAATGCAGGGAAGTGTTAAGATATTTAATTCCTTGAATAAAGGTTTACAAGAGTTTCGGGGGTGAGATTTACAAATTATCCGAACTATCCTCTTCTGAATTCTGAAAGTTTGAATGCTCTGACCGGAATTACCCCAGAAGGTAATGCCGAAACGTAAATGGGAGTAAACG
>NNCF01129959.1:172865-186424 GCA_002313205.1 Laupala kohalensis
TCTTGAATATGGAAAACTAAGAATTTTGTATTCGTAACAGTTTTTAATTGTATTCCGTTTAAAGAAAGAGAAACCTGGATTAAAGATTTTGTATTACTATTGTGAAATGACATAGACACTGTTTTGTCAGTGTTTACAATGAGGCGATTTCATGGAACCAAGTCGAAAGGTTAGACGAAACTTTTTGAGCATTGGCGTGTTTACATAGTAAATTAGTGTCATCAGCAAAAAGAACCATTTTGCAATCTGATGTGGATGATGACATGTCGTTCACATACAATAAAAAGAGTATAGGGCCGAGAATTGATCCTTGGGGTACTCCGCAAGTAAGTGGCTTTGTTTCTGAAAGACAACGCTCAAGTATTTTATTTTTAGTATAGGATATTTCTACTTGTTGATATCTATCTTTTAAATAAGAAGTTAGCCATTGATGTGGAAGTCCACGAATGCCTAAAGAATGCAATTTGGTAAGGAGAATTCCGTGATCGATGACATCGAATGTCTTTGGATAAGTCAAGAAAAAAAACTGAGGATTTTCTCCACGGTCTAGAGATGTGGTAACATCGTTTAAGAAGGAAAATATGGCGCTTGTAGTGGAAAAGGATTTCCTAAAACCGTGTTGATCGTCAGAGAGAATGTTATATTTTGATAAAAAATCTAGAAGACGCTTATAGAACAATTTTTCTAGGATTTTTGAGAAAGTGGGTAGTAGAGATATTGGTCGGTAATTTCCAATATTAAGTTTGTTTCCTTTCTTGTGTAAAGGTTTCACTTTAGCTCTCTTAAATATATTGGGAAACACCCCTTCCGATAAAGAACTATTAAAAATATTTACGAGTGGATTTAATATAGCGTGGGACGAAGATTTAACAATAAACTCAGGTATATCATCTATGCCTCGTGAAAATTTGTTTTTTAAGGAGCTGATGATTCCCATGACTTCACTGGCGTTAGTTTCGGAAGTGAACATAGAATTGGGTATGTGGGTGGTAATAATTGGAGGACATTGATTTGGATATATTGAGTTCGTTATTTTACCAACTTCTGAGAAGTGAGAATTAAACAAACTTGCGATGTCCTGAGGATTTGACACGATCTTGCCATCGTTTAGTAAAGAAACATTTTCTTCGCGATTTTCAGAAGTTGACGTGTAATTTTTAACAGTATTCCACATGGCTTTCATCCGGTAGTTCGATTGTAGTATATGCCTGTCGTTTTCCATTACTTTAGCTGCATAGACTACTTTTCGAAGAATAGTCTTATATTTACGAAAATAATTATGGAATTCGGGTGGCTGGTTATAGCGTTTTGAAAGATAATATAAACGGCGTTTGTTTTTTGAAGAAATTCTTATCCCTAGGGTGATCCATCTATTGTATTTTTTTGTGTTAATTAACTTGCGTTTTATGGGAAAACTAGAGTTGTAATGTTTTAGGAATGTTGAGATAAATACATTGAATTTGTCGTCGGTGTTTTGGCAATTGTAAACATCTTTCCATGTTTCTTCACGCAAATAATTTACGAATATGGATTTATTTATGTCATTAAACTCTCTTGTAAAATTGTAAAGGATTGTAAGCGGTTTTAGTTTATTATTAATAGTCAGTACTTGAGCAAGGTGATCACTGTATCCGGCGATAAACACTTCAGAGAAATAGGAGATTCCATTGTTGACTATAATTTGATCTAGCAATGTTTGAGATGATCCGGAGAAGCGAGTGGGGTCGTTTATCGTAGTAATGAGGTTGAAGGAGTCGATAAGAATCTTGAATCGATTAACTGGTGAATGTGCAGAGTCGGATGTACTCAGGAAATCGATGTTGAAATCGCCACATAACGATATATTTAGTAGATTTATGTGTGATTTGTTTTAAAACAATTTCGAAGTTCCTCAAAAATATGTCAAGATCTGATTGAGGAGGTCTATAAATACACAAAACAACAATACCGGTGTCGGTCAGATTAACTGCAGAAAATTCGAACACACTATCTACGCAGAAGTTCTCGTAGCCTGTCAGTGGAGAAGATAAAATATCATTACGAACGTAGATACACGTACCTCCGTGGGGATTTTTGCCTTTAAAATTTTGCCGACAGTAAGAACTTGCTAAATAATAATTAGAAATAGCAGTATCNATCTACGCAGAAGTTCTCGTAGCCTGTCAGTGGAGAAGATAAAATATCATTACTAACATAGATACACGTACCTCAGTGGGGATTTTTGCCTTTAAAATTTTGCCGACAGTAAGAACTTGCTAAATAATAATTAGAAATAGCAGTATCGTGGATGTTCTTAGTTGAAAGCCAATGCTCTGTGAGGCATAGCAAATCGAATCGACTTTCGTGTACCAGAATTTATGTAATAGTATTTTATAGGTAGTAGCTAAGGTGCCGCTCTGCTTATAGAATGCTGAGGTAATTTGCCCGCTGTGCATTTAGCAGCGGAAACTAAAATACCACATAGTTTTGAATCCATAATGTTGCATCACTTTCAATCCTGGAAAATAGTAAAGGCTTAAGAAAATAAGTATTTGTTTATAATGAATTGCAACTTTTTCTTGCATATATGATTCTTTGGAAAATACTTTTTTTGTTTATTTCTACTTTAATAATTAACATATCATAATCAGATTGTGTTGTTTGATTAAACTTTTATATTTGGATTCCTAGACTTATTTATTAATTTTATTTGAAAAATCTTACTCCATTAAGGTCCGCTGCTAACATAAATAAAAAATGTATGTATATTGTTGTTGAATATTTTTTGTGTTTTGTTCAGTTGTTTCATTTGCTTATTTAATCATGATTATCAATTTTAAGTTTTAATTTTGAAAAGTGGTTAGTAAATGAAGTATTCATTTTCCATGATGTGTACAAAAAATAACACTTTTGGCTAATTGGACAAGATCTTTCCTATGGAAATATTAAGTCATTTTACAATAATCCACCAAGAAAACTCTAATTTTTAACTGTTTACATCAATGGTCAATAATTTTTAGGCTGATAAAATTGAATTATAATATAATTTATATTTTTCCCTATACAATGTTAAATTTGGGTTGAAATAAATATGAATGTTCTCCTTGTTAACAAGTAGGAAAAAGGTAATGTAACTTAATTGGTTCATTTAATATAAATATGACTGGAACATGTTTAGTAATGTTAGTAGAGCATGTAAAACACCAAAAATTTAAAAGTTTTAAAATTTATTTTTATTTTGAATATTTGTTTATTTTGTACTTTGTAATACTTAAAAATTTATATTCATTAGGCAAATTCTAAAAAATACAAGAAATAATGTGAACAATTATTGTATTTTATTTCCACTGTTAATAAAACCCGTAATTCCTCAGAAGACAAAACTATCGTTGGGAGGGGGAGGGGTGGGGGCAAAGTTTTGCTCCCCCCGACCCCCAAAGTTCACTTGCTGGATCCACCCCTGACCAGATCCTATGTTGAGAGATCAGTTATAAAGCTCTTTCTGTACCCTTAAATATTAATTCATTGATCTCAGCCATGCATTCAATTAATAATATACTACAGTTCCTTTGCTATAAGTTCTTAAAGTTCTTTTTACTTTTTTCTACACATTTTTCTTTCTTTAAAAAGTGATTTGTGACTGACCAGTACTATTGCATTCTACGAGCTTCAGGGATTTCAGGGAATGAAGGAACAAATAACTTGTGAAGAGAACTTAATATTGAAGAATACAATTGGTATTTCAGAATTTTTTTTTATGTTTTGATTTCCTCACCTCTGACCCATAGCGGAGGTATATTGGTGGTATTTTTGCTTCGAGCATATGCTTAGTGGGAGTGCATGGATTTGGCTGATCTAGTTGAGATTACCAGCTGAGGTTTCCCACAACTACTGCATATCAACATCAGATTGCTATCTCAAGTTCCCCAGCAACCAAACACCTGCCTCTAATCCAAATAGTGGTTATGTGAAAGAGCAGACCTCATGATCAGAACCTGCTATAAGACGAAACAAATAAATAATATAAATAAATTCATTGGTTTGTTCCAAAATGATCTTAGTGTTTGATTCACAATAAAGTTGTTCAGGTGAGGTCTGATAAATAAAATATATCTCAGAATTTACCTGATTTTATGATGAGGTTCAAGATATGGGACCTACTATTATTCCCTCATGGATATGTACGAATTGAGATTGAGTAAAGTTGGGTTGCCAAGGAAAGCTGACATTAGACTGGAGTGAGTGAGGGAAACTCCAAGTAAAAAACTTGTTCAGTTTGGTCAAGTGAAGGATCAAATCTGCTGTCTTCTGTTCATCAGTATACAGGAAACTATCAGGAGTTTGGTGTCAGAAGTATTTTACAAATATAGTGTTTTAAGAAGCATTTTATGAAAGGTCGATTGCAAGAATTTTAAGAAAATGTTAAATCAACTGAGGAAAAGTGCAAAAGAAACAAACATCAAGAACATAACCATTGACTATAAAAAGGGTGGTGATATTCTACACATACTACAAGAAATGAAACATTCCCTTACAAAGGATATGCAACAAACAAAATCCAAATGACTTGAGAAGCAGAAGGGAAACTAACAAGGTTTGAAGTTGAGGTTCGAAGTTCAGGCAGCACCCATAATGGCCATGTACCTAACTGTAATATTCATATGGAGATTCAAAAACTTCACATGAAGCTGATCTTTGAAAACTGCAAGATTATATCATAGAAGAATAATAAGATTAGAATTCATTTAATTGTTGAATCTCATAAAATTTGAACTTTCAGTGAATCTTTCATTGAATTCGCTATAAAGAATGTTTTAACCCAATTATCTTGGCTCAAAATAATTTCAATTAGAATATTCAACCATATGTTTTAATAGATTTACAAAATATTTCTGCAAAGATGCTCATTGATGTACATGAAATGCATCATTTCCAAAATGATGCACATGACATAAATAAAACGCATCATTTTGGAAATGTTATACATTAGAAATACAAAATATGCTCTTAATTCACAGATGGACACTGAAATATTGCATAAAGAATATAATATAATTTTCAATTCTTAGTTTGAGGAATTTAGTTAAAAAAACATGATATTGATAATCAATTTATTATTGTGAAATTTGATTATCCAATTTGACTCTCCCCTTCTAAAGTAATTGGCTCTCCCCTTTTAAAGTTTGATTCTGATGTATGAAATTTTTCTCCTTTCCTTTTGTTTACTTTATTGCACATAATTACTTCATTTTATTGATTGTAATTTTAATGCTCATGTTTGTTTGAAAAATAAGTAATACATTTAAGTAATGATGTATTGTTGACCATTGTTGAACCTAGCTGATATTTTTTTCTTGTGCATCACAACTGATGTGAGGTCATTGCTTTTAAGTTGTCAATTTGTCTGAAGATGATCCACAAAAGGACTGAAACGTCGTGTGTTATTTATTTGTTTTAGAGAAAATATATCTTTTCATAAAAAATGGGGTCATTTAATTTGGTATTAAAAATAATTTGTCATGAAAGACCAATTTAAGAGGAGTTTACAATGAAAAATTTATGTATAATTAAGAAACTCTCAATCTGGTATAGACACCAGTCTTCTTTTCTATATCTTTCTTTAGTAATAAAACATAACTAATAAAACTAATAGATTAATCAATATTAAAAATTTAAAAACTTCATGTTTTGATACTGGTATTGTATCTTTACAAAATTTACAAAATCTTATACCACGTAAAAAAGAAACATCTGAACCAGAGCTAGTCAGAAAGTTATGAAAAGAACTCAGGTGGAACTAGGATTGAATTTCAGGAGAAGCTTAGATCTCTTGGAGGTGTAGGGATAGAAAAATTTAGAAAGTTTGGGGCTAAATGATGCAATTTATGTTCTGTAAGAATATAATTATACTGCCAACTGCAAATAATGAACCTACTTACCAAAAATGAAATTTTTTTTTTCCAAAATACAAGAAAATTTTAATTTTTTCATTCAGTTTGGGATGGACTTGAGCCCAGATTGCACCCCACCCCTTATTTTTGTCAGTGGCAAAGAAAGAGAGAAAAAATTCTGAATATTAAAAACACTTGTCACTATGTCAATGGCAATCCTAGAATTTACAAAAAGTATAACCAAAAAATGACAATGACAAATAATCAAGATAAGTAATACTAGTAAAAAGAAGCAAAAACTAAACAAAAAAAATAATAATGAAATAATGACATTGTAAATTAAAAGATGACATTGTAAATGTTTGACATCTTTGCTGTATTTGTATGTAAATTGAGAATACATATATATCTTTTCATATTCCTAAGGTTTATCTTAGGTGTGTTTAAAAAATTCTATAATTGTTTCCTCATGGTATTACATTTAAGTCAAACTTTTCCACAATATATCCTAACGTGTACCTCTGGGGTTAATGGAGACTAGACCTCTACAATTATTAACCTTCAGCACTACATACAGCAGGGGTGTATGTGGTCAGCATCTTACTCTGACAATTTTGGCCCCGGGATAGACCTGGTACTCATTTTGCAGCAGCTGAGTGGGTATGAGTAGTCTGGGGATAGAATTATGAGGAAAAGTCCCACACTGCAAATCAAACATTACATCAAAAACTGAAGCCATTCTGCCAGCTGCTCAGAGTTCTACAAACTGAGCTAAAATGACTCCTGATTATGATACCTTAGTATCGACACTTTGTGAACTTTTAAATCTGCTTTTTAATGGATAACAATTATGTGAAGTATAAAACCATTTGTGAAATTTTAAGGAATGTGCTTAATTTGGTTGAATTGATAACTACTGATCAACATGCAGATGAGATGAGCATCTTATTTCTTCTTCTTCTTTATTTTCTTAATTCTTGACTTCCTGATAAAAATCTAAGATCATTATTTTTCCTTTAGGATATTATATACTTTAGCATCCTTTAATTTTAGCATCTTTCTCCATGAAAAAAAAAGTTATTATGGACTACAACTTCTGTCTGTGAATTTGGTAAAACATTTATGTACTTTATTTTTGATGTCCAACATTGTATTTCAATATTACCACTTTCCTCCTCATTAAATACCACTGACTTTTTTATGATTGGATACGAGTTATAGATTTAGATAGAACACCAAATAATTTTTTATGAAAATTGCAATTGAAGTGAATGTGTTGTTTATATACAGGAATATCATAAATTGCAGTTTCAAGAAGTTCATTTTTTTAAAAATTCCAATGGAGGGACTCACACACCCTGGTATTTTTCTTTAAGGGTCCCTCCCCGAATCGAATCCTGGATCTGCCCCTGCATTATCTGATCTTATACAATTATTTTCCTTTACTCTAAATTGTATGTTTTCTAGCAGAATTCATCATTTCAGGTTAATTATAAGACACAAATAATTATGTCACTTTCATCTTTTTTTAATTGAAATTTAATACATATTATAGCAGACATTTTACAACACTTTTATAGAAAATTACTCATTTTTGTTTTGGGAATCCCTGCAGTGTATTCTGTACAAATGACTAGGAACCAACTGGACAATTACTTTGGATGAATTATTAGATAGTCCTGTCGTTTACATACAAAATATACAACATCCACACAAACATCATATATAACCATGTACAACAAATAATATAACAATAATTCTTCAAATTATTTACATAATTGGTAGAAACTAAAATATCTATAAATGATATATTTGATACAACACTTAATCTGAACTTGGCACCTTTAAAAACCTATTTCTCTTAAAAAAAGAAAAAGAAATATGTTCCTCTCTTTCCTTTCTTATAGTTTATAATTCACAGCCATAAGACAACAGGTCATTCTGTCGAATACATATTGACATTGAACAGTAACACTTAATATAGTAGGGTCTGAGCACACACATAGGTCCAGCCTTAAAAGTAAGCTTCAGAACCCATTATAGAATAGAAAACAAGAAAGTTTTTCATCCAATCACACATAATTATATGGATATTACAATAACTAGTCATTTTAATTTCACTCAGTGACTCGGAAGCTTGCTAAATTTTTGTTTTGGATTAGTTCAGCAAGATCAGTATATAGTGTACAAACATTCAAAAATTAATAATTAATTCTTTCATTTCTGGAAAGTCCTGTAAAATACTCTTCATCTATGGATGTCCAAAATTCTTCATTAAAAAAATAATATTTTCATATTATTCTTATCTTCAATTTTTAAATGCTAACCTTTCAAACCATATTTTGTTAGCAAATATCATCTTGATATCATCCAAATTCCAAATTCTTTAGTACGTTTCAGTCTTCACTTCTAGTAGCGCAAGCAATGGACTTCTTTACTCAGCATTTCATTAAATTATCAGAAGAAAAAAATTGGTCAATATCATACCTATCACTTTTAATCTTACCACTGAAAGTGCATTACCTTCAAGTGCTAAATTATAAAAATTATAAAAAAAGTATTCATAAGAGGTCATCACATACTGTTCAAATTCTGGCAAACGACTAGTTTGATGTTTTGAAGGATAGCCCAACTGATTTTTCTCCAAAATCTTAGGAGTGGCAGCTACAGTTAGCCATAAAAATTGAAAGGTTTTAAAACAGAACACTGAAGATAATTGTGTAAACGTTTCAACAAATGCAAGAGGAATACATAATGATGTAATTATTGTGTTTCATGCAGTATATCGTTTATACTGCAAGGGTCGAAACCTTTTAGAGAGTCCATTAAAAGCACCTGGTACACTAATGACAGATGAGAAGAAAAAAATACTTCTCAAATCTGAGATTCACCTTTGAGGTGATTGTTCTGGTAAAAAGCAAAAACAAAAAGAAAACAATGATTTACCTACAATTATTCATGGATGATTGATATTATATGTGAAATTATGATAAGGAATTCTTATTGGACCTCTGAAATTCTGAGTTATTAGTTCTGAAACTTTCATATCAAGTGAGAAAATTAAGATAAAATAAGTAACGATTATCGCAATTTATTATCCTTAGCTCCCAAGATTTTCAGAAGTTGGAGAACCTTCAAAACTATTATAAAAACCTAAGTAAAATTGTAAACCAATGAAGTTCATCACAAATGAGTACACACTTTAACATACTAATCCAACTAAAGTTCATGAAAATCACAACTTAACAAGGGATGGAACCCTTTCTTTGTTGTTTCATTTGAGTGAAGTTGGGCTACTCTAAATGCCATCAATGAAGCAGCTAATGACCTCTGCTGTAGAAAATATTTCAAGCTTCCAGAGCAGTTTTCATAATTGACACACTAACATGATCTTTTTGATACTTTGACCAAATAGCAAAGAAATGGATTCTTATTTATTAATCCTATGTGGACCAATATGGTTGGTTCCACCAAATAAGATACATTTTTTTTTCTAAGTTCAAATAATAAGCATTTTCAGGAGACAGGGTTTAGCAACCACATTCCATAACAGATGAAACATCCTAAATTGTATAAAGAAATCTGAATTTCCGTATTCAATGCATTATAATTTCATTCCATTTGCATAAAAAAGAATTACATCAAATCACACTCAGTAAAAACATTATTGTGAAAACTGCCCATGCGACTCAACTTGTACCGTTCCTCCACACAACTTAAACATAATTGACTTCATTTTCTTTCTTGAAGTACTGCTGAAAATGACTTAGAAAAATTTTATCGGCATGAAGCTGATTCTCACATTCGTTATATTAATTGGAAGCTTGTTACGCGTCTTCTGCAACGTGTCACTCTACTGTTAGAATTCTATGAGTTAATATTTTCTACGTTCCGGAAGCACTTGATCTCAAGGAATAGATCGTCGACTTGTTTTCAAGCGATCCCAGATTTCTTTTCGTCGTGACACGTGTAGTATTCAACAATTTCTGCAAATGTGATTATGCATGTTAATAGGTATACGTGATAAAGAACGATATTTTTTACTACCCTCGTATTTCCTTTGCTGGAGGATTATGGTAATCAAGTAATCTTGGTTTAGTTTCCTACATAGAGCTTGTAGTGTTAACGATGCGGAACTCATAGAACAGTAATGTTTTCGAATAATTGTTCGCTCCAAATGGGTTGTGCACCTCGAATTTGCACCATCAAGATCAATCTATAAGTTTTCACTTTTAGGACCACCACAATTCTATCATCACATTTTCAAAATTACCTTCCATTCGCACAAAAAAGGTATATTGTTTAAGGAAGGTTCTATAGTGCTTATATAGCAAACACATCGTAGTTTAACGCGACACTTCGAACCTTATGAAGCAACACCAAACACGATACATATTTTATCGAATAGATAACTTGACCATCATGGTTCACAGATTCGTAACTCGGGCAACTTCATGCCCTGAAGTGATGGCATGCTCACTGGAACGATCTGCAAGAGCAAAAGGCGAGACAGGTTGCTTGCGTCAAACGAGGCTTTCACCTTGAAGATCACTGTAGCCTCCAAGGCCATTTCGGAGAGCTGATGCGGGATCAGGTCGCAATCCATTGCCCTGAAATCAAATGACATAGTGCCGTTTCACTGACAATTATTCATATTTATATTTACAATAAAATAGTACGTATGGCCTTGGTTTCTTACTCCAATTTTTGAGGTATCAATAAGAAACACAGCTTATATCCCATTCCCTACCCTAAGGACTACGACCACGAAAGTTTCGTTTCAATTCGTTCTGTAAAATTTGTATGATGTGAATCCAATTTTTTTTGTTAAAATTATCTGGTAAACATTTCTCCAGATCTGTGAAAAGGAGGGATGAAAGATACCAAAGTACGTAGAGTACACACTATTATTAACAATTCACCAACATTAATGAATAACATTTTTTTTCTAGAAATCGTGAGTTTAGAAATATATCCACATTCCTGAGTCAGAGGGAGCCATTTTACTGCTTCGAATACAGTCGGAGACTCATACAAACATTAAAAATTTTAATGTGTGCATTACTTGCAGTGTACAATGTAAATGAGGGAGTAAACTATATCGTTAACGAGGATGTTGACGTTGATAAAAAGCGTATGCGATTCTAAAGTGCATCTCTTTAATTTAATAACCAAGTAGTGAATCCCATTCGTATTAACATTTAAGTACAAATCAGTGGGTCCACTGAAACGTGAAAGCAGTAAGCGCATACGGAACGGCAATGGGTGAACATTGATGTTAGCACGAACGGACATTCGTGGTCATTCGCTGTGAAGTGGTCTGTAGTGGCCATTTGGAGCTACCAGGAGATCATCAATAGCTATCCTTAATGCCATTTTTACGAGGTATAGTACATCGTTATAGCGTCAGATTGCGATCTCGTCCGACTAATAAATAATCTGTTTAATGTTGTAACCTTCCGTATTTGTGGTAATTGGTTTAGAATGACTGGAAAACAAGGTATGTCAAAACAAAAAGTGGCCTTTGAGAAATAAGATATACTGATAGGAGAACAACTCACGTGGAAGAGACCGACGAGCCAGCTGCGGATGGAGCCTCGTGCCAGAGCTTTCTTGCCGAAGCCATTGCTGGGCAGCGCAGGATGTGCCGTGTCGTCAGGCGCCATCACTTCCAGGGAACGCCAGCGTTTGCTTCCAGCAGCTCCCGCTGGAGGCAGCAGCAGTGGCGCCTGTAAATAGCAATTACGAAGCATTGCTCGATATTTTTAAGTAATTTCATTATCAATATTCCTTGTTGGTACTTATTAATGGGAGCATCCACCCGATTTGTTCACATACAGTAGAATACAAAACTGGTATTTTATTTGCCAAATATAATAACTGGTACATGGGTCATTCCATGTCAAGTGGCCTAGATTTGAAAATCATTCCCACTCGACCATCTTCAATTTTGCTGAAATTTTGTGTAGCTGTAAATATGTGTTTTAAAGGACGTTCTGTGAAGTTTTAGCTCCTGATCTCAAATATTAGAGGCAGCACAGCCTTGTCTATGGAGGTCCTACTGACGTCTCTTCGGCTGCGAAGATTCTGCAAAGTTTCACACTCTCTCGTACCTCATCCAGATTAGCTATGATGCTGAAATTTGACAAAATAAATAAACTTTTTCTAGTAAACATGAAAAAATTAGAATAAATGCACATAAAACAACATATGATCCACAATTTAACCTCAAATTGTCTCCGAAATCACTTTGCGCGATGTTTGTGCCATACTTTGACAACATATAACTATAGAACTATAATCACTAGTAACTTGTTCTTTTACCTCAAGACTAATCAGCCTTAAGACATTGCACTGCTAAAGTATCAGATTAATAGCTTGCATGTTTGAGAAAACATTTGACCACAAACTTGATGTAAAATATCAGAGAGCCAAATATGGCCTATTTTTAAAGTAAATTATCTCAAAAAGGGTATTTTTTAAATTTAGTTCATTTTTATATCAATTGAAAGAGCAGATTTTTCTCTACTAGAAACATCTTGTTTTGTTTTTTATAGTTATAGCAGTAGAAATACCTCCGAACAGCCACTTTTTATCACGTGCGATGGAAATTAATTTCATATACATAATCCTTGCCTTGGTCCTTGGTGGCTCTGCCACTACCAGTTCTTAATAAGAATAGCAATTATAACCCTGTTGAAGATTATGAGCTTGTCGGCTCGATTATGGCTGCGTTGAATATAGCTCTGCTCGTGCAAGCTATTTAAAGAAGCTGGATAGTGTCCACCATACAGAAATCCGATGAAATTACGGGAGTGTACCGCACTAGTCCCATTCCGAGTTTGTATGCCGAGAGTGGCGAACCATCTCTTTACCTCCGACGGCAACTCCTCATGCCACGACACTTTTGCCACGTGCTAACTTTACCCGACAATCTGGTGCACAACGCGGTTTTTCATCCTTCCTCTTCTTCCATCCGTTTCTACAACTGACTGAGAGCAACCAAACCTTTTAGATATCGCTGTAAACAAATTAAGGAAACCTTGAATATACGCACACCAAATGTCTTAGATCAAGGTTTCAGTAAGACTCCTCCTTGGACTTTGCACAAGCCGAAGATTAATTTCAATCTTTTGCATCATGACAAGAAGAACACTCCCGCTCCGATGTTGAGGGTATACTTTCACCTAATCCTCGACAAATAGCGGGTCCATATCCCTGACGGGTCGAAGCAGGCTGATGGTGTCGGCTGCTCCGTGGTTTTTCCCCGTGAGACCTGTGGGTACCGTCTAGGCGACCTGTGCAGCGTTTACATCGCTGAGTGCTACGCCATATAGAGAGCATTGCTATCAACAAAATGCTCCCGCGGACCATATTTCCTGATTTGTTCTGATTTGCTAAGTGCCCTTCAAGCAATCCAGAATATGTATCCAGCTGATAAGCTGATCCAGAACATCCAGGATGTGCTTTTCTCGCTCCAAAGTGAGGGAAAGAACATAATATTTTGCTGGATTCCCGGACACGTGGGAATCAGAGGAAATGAGGAAGCAGACGTTTCCGCAAAGACGACATGCCTCAAGAATCACGTGGATTTCTCCACGATTCCAACACGAGATCTGCTAAATTCCATCAAGATAAGGATTCTGAGTGAATGGAACAGTGTGTGGTTGACTGTTGAAGGGAATAAGC
>NNCF01129959.1:186532-236167 GCA_002313205.1 Laupala kohalensis
GAGGTCCTGCTGACCCGCCTGCGCATAGGACATTGTCCTCTCACTCATAGGTATCTCGTACTACTTGATGACGAACCCGTTTGCGAGGAGTGTAGTTGTTCTTTGACAGTGCGTCACCTACTAATTGATTGCGGAAAATACTCGAGTTTACGGAGACAAATTGGTTTGGCTGCAGATTTACCAACAATTCTCGGAAATGAAACGGTTAATGTTAATAAATTATTGAATTTTATGAGTAGATCGGTGCTCCTCCCACAAGTTCTCGGGAGGGTTTAAAATTTGCATTCCTTTTTCATCTTTCCTGTCTTCTTTCCTTTCATCCTTTGTTTCTGTAATTAGAAAATATAATATTTAGAAATTGTTTTCCTTTTTTGTGATATAATGTATTGGTATACTGTTTTCTTTTATTTTCTTTCATCTTTGTATTTAGATATTTGTTGAATTCAGGAGGGTTTTTTTGTGGGTATGGCCGAGATATTCGGCGAGTCCCACACATGGGGAAGAGTCATTACGGCGCTACTCTATGGTGCGAAATTGCATGGGCTCTAATGACCTTGATGTTAACGAGCCCTTAAAGCCCCGCCCCCCCAAAAATTGGTAAACCCATCGCCTAGGGGTCACACCCGATAGCCGTGCAAGGCCAGCCGCGGGCGGTCTCTTTAGTACAGGTTCTGAAGCTTGGTTGTGGGTATCTTTCCATCGATCCCAAGTCTTATGTTGAATGGGTTTCTTGCCAAGGTTCCAAAGCCTGGGGGTGGGTATCTTCTGTTGGTTCACAAGCCAAAGCCATAACACTGCATTCAATTGTAGTAATATGTTTTCATTGCATCCAAATCCTAATTTAATTGAAATTGTCCTTGGATTTGCAAAATGACTGCCTCAGGATAACTGTATTGTCGTCCCGTTGCAGTTGGTGCTGGAAGGATGCCAATGATTTGCTGTTCAGAAACCCAACAGTTGTCACATCGCAGGGGCCAGTGGAAAGAAGTAGCAACACCATGAGGATGCATAAAATTTATCAGAGCATCACAATCTTCAATGGAAATTTCGGAATTGTTTCGAATCCACCAATTTTAATCGTAAATGCAGGCTACATATTGTCCTGGCTGGAGATTTGCAACTGGTACATAGGGCAAATCCATTCCAGTGGAATGATCTACATTTGAAATGAAAGATGATATGTCATTCGATACTCTTGAGACACGAATCTGCTTATCATTGATTGGCACAAATTGATAGTTATCTCGTGTTCCTGCAGTAGTACGTCCATCTTTGAATCGTTTTTCTTGATCCATCCTTATTTCCTCTGTTTTGTCTCTTTGAACAAAGAAGAATTTTATTCCTATTAGATGCTCATTGCAAAAGTTGAATAAGTCAACTGCAGTCAAGATTTGCCTTTCAGTTGGACGTTGAAGACTTGCAAGCAGCCAACCTCATTACCATTCCACCAATTCCATCACATGGTGATTGACCACGGCTAGTGCCAAAGAAATTCCATTCACCACTGATACCAAAATCAGCCTGGTGGTGACACAAGTGGAGGAAATTCTTGAAATTTTTGTATTTAGCTGCTGATCCATCACTGAAATAGAGAATATGATGAATTTTGTCAATAGGCCATTGAGATAGACCAAAATTTCTCTCAAAAATGTATTGACTGCAATTCGGTTGTGTCTTAGGCAGTCACTGACTATACACAAGCTTCTACTCTTCACCTCTTCATCATCCAAATCCTTGTAGTAAACAACAAATGGATGCAGGGTAGTTTGGCTATTTTCCCAGTGGAAACCCTGAATAGCATCTTGTACAATGAAGGAATAATTTTTAAAACGTTCATAAACAACAATGTAATGCGAAGTGAATTATCGCCTTAATGTGAAGTTTTTATTATCGCCATAATCTTCAAGACAATTCAACAAAACAAGATGATTCTAGTAGAGAAAAATCCTCTTTCAATTGATATAAAAATGAACTAAATTTAAAAAATACCCTTTTTGAGATAATTTACTTTAAAAATAGGCCATATTTGGCTCTCTGATATTTTACATCAAGTTTGTGGTCAAATGTTTTCTCAAACATGCAAGCTATTAATCTGATACTTTAGCAGTGCAATGTCTTAAGGCTGATTAGTCTTGAGGTAAAAGAACAAGTTACTAGTGATTATAGTTCTATAGTTATATGTTGTCAAAGTATGGCATAAACATCGCGCAAAGTGATTTCGGAGACAATTTGAGGTTAAATTGTGGATCATATGTTGTTTTATGTGCATTTATTCTAATTTTTTCATGTTTACTAGAAAAAGTTTATTTATTATGTCAAATTTCAGCATCATAGCTAATCTGGATGAGGTACGAGAGAGTGTGAAACTTTGCAGAATCTTCGCAGCCGAAGAGACGTTGTCAGTAGGACCTCCATAGACAAGGCTGTGCTGCCTCTAATATTTGAGATCAGGAGCTAAAACTTCACAGAACGTCCTTTAAAACACATATTTACAGCTACACAAAATTTCAGCAAAATTGAAGATGGTCGAGTGGGAATGATTTTCAAATCTAGGCCACTTGACATGGAATGACCGACCCACATTTGTTATACATTAATTAGAGAAAATAATTTGTTTGTTATTATAGCCATAATATATTATTATTATTGAAGTTTCGGTTTTCGTATAGTATGAGTAATGCTAGAAAAAAATTATCACATACATTCATACGTAAATGTTCTAGAAAATTTGTATTCCTTTTCTGAGTAAACCGACGGAGCGAAAAACGCAAATGAACAATCGTACTTTAGAGCATTAATGGATGTGTTGACGATTCCCTATCGTTTTATATGTCACCTTTTTCTTTCCGAAATACCAGCATTTACAAATTACATCATGAAAATAAGCTACTTGACTCATTTATTTGATTGAGTGAAAGATGTTACTGGATTATTTGAGTCCTAACAAATGACTGCTCTGATGAAGCATTCTGGATTGTTTATATCATATACTATGTTTTCATGGTTAATGCTAAAGGTGAAACAGATTGAAACTTGCCCACAACTAATAGAAGGGGAAAAGTAGTATGTGCCATATTATTCAGGTCAATAAAATGGTTTTGCTAAATAAAAGTAAGCGTTCCTATTGTCAAACAGAACGTTAGTTACATTCAATTTTTGCACGGGTTCAGCTAGTATGATATAATTGTTCGAACATTCGATAAATATAATTGTTGCTACAAGGAGACAAGGATTGATAGCCATGTTTTGTTTCAATTACACTTCTTATTACCTGTACGTCTTCGGCGCTGCTGTTGCCGCCTCCGCCTCCTCCTCCACTTCTGCCGCCACCAGCACCACCACCTCCTCCAGCCAATCGCGCGTCGCCATTGGGAACGACGCCTCGACTAATTCTGAGCCCTCGGCTACTTCCATAGCCTTCTCGCGACCGCTGTCGCAGCAATGACCCTGCACATGCATAAAGGCGGGAATGATAATAGGTCTCGGGAAGGAAGAAACCTACATGGCTACACCTTTATTCCCGTTAGGTGCATCTAGATGCTCTCAGACCCAGCATATCGATGGGTCCTACTAGCCTTTGAACATAAGCTTACCATCTAATAGTTTACAAACATACATAAATCTCTGAAATTGCTTTAACAACACCGCCAGAAAACAAATTAATCACGTTATACTGAATGAAAATGGGAGACGGACCGAGGATAGAACCCACGACCACAATGAAAGTATTCCCTATGGGACTCACTTCAAAAGAGAATAGTATCTCGTATGAGATCACTTCTGAGGTTAGGGGGTCATCGCAAGATGAATGACAACGATGGAGAAGGTCGGGGGACGAACGTGATAGCGCAGTGGTAGCGCGCCAGCGCGCAAAGCTGCATATTCCGGGTTTGATCCCCAGTCCCGTCTCCCATTTTCATTTAATATAACAGTTTAGTTTATGGCACGACTAGGACAATCCTCTTGTGTTATAGTCATTCCACACAGTTCTTGCATGTTATAAAAGCATGTTATAACAACATTGGTAAAACGGTCTTAACATAAAATGTACACTTCCTCCAAAGGATGAAACGTGGTGATTTGGGGATATATTTCTTTTAAAACATAATAGTTAACACGATCCTAACTGCCGTTACGGTTGGTTGATATGTTTTCCTCTCCATTCAAATGCCAACATTTTACCATCCTATTTACACATTGTTCAGAGGCACTTCCGAGAAAGAAGAGAGAGAAATAAACAGTACTTTCTATGTAACACAGAAAATTAATCACTCCGATCTTATAAAATATTATTATTCGTAATGTGCTGTTTAATTTTACAGTTTTAGTTTTTATATTTTAGTGTATAAACATTTTGGCCGAACAAATGAATTAAATGTGTAACTTAACAGAAGAGGGTACTTATGAAAAACGTATTTTTCTTTGAATCTAATCGAGAAACATATTTATTAAATTAATTTTCCTCCAACTCAAGTCACTAACTTCAGTCTCCTTCCCAAGTAACGATTAGATCGAAGAGGAGGCCTCATTTCCTGAACCTCTCCATAATACATGAAATAAATAAGTAAATAAATAATGTTGCATATACGTGACACCCCAGCGACCTCCTCTGTCCACCGACATGCCAGAAGCTGCGTGGCGTTGCAACCCTGTGACCCCAGCGACTGCTCGTCACCTAACGTCACCACGAACTGAGGAACAGTCTGCGTCAAGGCCACTGCCCACTCTTCCTCGGAAGATGCTCTACGAGCCTTAAGTCACTCCGTACGAAGAAACGAGTTGACACGACTCGGGGTTTCACTGGAACCAGCTTACCGCTCTCCGTTAACCATCTCCCCCCCCCCAAGTTCCCCACGAGTTACGACCGTCACTCGTCTCGGCCAACCAAATGCGGGTCGCCCCAACGATGGCTGAGGTGGTAGTGTTGTCGCTCATCATCAAGTCAACCTGATACCCGTTGGGGCCAGAAAATTTGTAGCTTATCACATTAATGTCCCAATTCATATAGCCGTGACTACTGGAAAGCAAACCTTCCTTCCTCTATCCAGCACCTCCTAGTATCAATAACTCCTCTACGTGGGCCAAGTTGTTGGTAAACCCAGCTAACCGGACCACCTACTAACAATGGCCTACCACCCAACTCCTACCTCGTATCGCTCCACGTCGATAAGCTTCAATAGCACGCTACATTTCCCATTTACAAATACAATATATAAAATGCGGATCACAGCGGGGAAGTCGCAACTTTGTATTAACTTTGTATATGTGACTTTGTATTAACATTGCTAATCACACCCTAAATTGAATTTTATTTCCCAACCACGAAGCTCAATCTGAATAAACGACCTGCACATACCTGCGGCTGTGTTGACATGTGTGCTTGGACAAGCGTCCACACAGTTCTCCAGCGAGCGAGAATCCCTGCGCGGTGAGCGACGTGGTGGTGGCGCCGGGAACGGATCCAAAGACCGAGTCTCCCGTAGCGGCGCCCGACCCAGCGCTGCCAACAACCGCTTATCGAACGGCAGCGCCATCCGAGGTACCATAAGCGCCGGCGACATGCGCGCCTCTATCTCCTCTTCCTCCTGGGAGAACCACCACTCGGTGAGATGTTATACAAGGGCCATTACGGGCCATGGAGACTTTAAGATACACCTCGAGAGGGAGGATTGGGAAAGAAGTGGATGAGACCAGATAGTGTGAAAAAAACCCAGGGAAACTTTGTGTGGAAAGACAGGGAAGAGTACTTGGGAAAAAAGATGTGGGTTAGAGACAAGAGGACGTTTATGGAAGACCAAGGAAAACTATGATATATTAAAAAAATATGTTCAACAACTAGAAACAATACACCAAGCATATAAGATGGAAGATAATTCTCCCGCCCGTTCTCCACCGTACGTTGATGTGACGACTACGTGACGATGCACGAAAAACTGAAAGAGAGTCCCCCACCCCTATTTATGTAAATCGGCACTGTTGGGTCGTAAATGAAATTGAGAAGTTATATACGAGAGTTAGAGCATTTGGTGATTCTAATGAGTAATGGTCTCAACTGATGAAGAATTTCCTTACATGTAGTGGAATGAGAGCCTTTTCTTCCCAGGAATTTACATCCTCCCTTGTAGAATACTTTACAAAATAACACTAAAGCTACGATGTATACTTTTACATGAATAATTGCCTACTTTATTAGAGAAGAGCTAGAGCACTCACGTGATCCTCGAGGTCGCTATCCAACCCGAGATCTCTGCTGGATCGGAGACTACAGTCACCGTCGACCGTCAGAGTGGCAAGGCTGTCGGCTCGCCCACCCAAATACAGGGGCGACGTATCCACCAATCGGCAGCTGCAATACACGAGACATACATGTTTTCGAAATGAATTTAACGCTGCAGAAATTATATCTAAAACTCAGGAAATATAGCACTGACCGGAAGGAATACTAAAGAAAAAAAATCTCTTCAGACTTATTATACGTAGGATCTTCAATTTCTAGGGGTATCAATGATAGTGTAGAAATCTATTCTCCACAATTTGGTGTATTATTACAGAAAGAAATGTAAGAAACCAATTCGAATTATTACATACTTTTTTCTGACTGAGCCTCTTCTTTTGGGATAATTATGCAAGCAAATATTGGGCCTAATGCAAGCAAACGTTGTATTATTATTGCTTTTTTCTCTAATTCTATATTTTTTTAATGTACAACGATTTGGAGTCAACATAATTAAATTTTTTCTCCTTTCTGTTTCAACAACGTCAAACCCATAAAAACCCATAAAAAGATACAATTTTAATTTTTAAAATTTTATATTTATTTACCACTTTAAATGTTGAAACTGGTTATCAGAAATTATATTAACTTGACTTACGATTTCGTTAAATAAGAACCCTTAGAATGATCTATGAGGCCTCCAAAGAGTAATAATTTGATTTGGTTTAACTGAATACATTACTTTAAAAAAATCGCGGATTGTGACGGTTTAGTTTAGTATTACTGCTGATTAAGACTTTTAATCAGCAATATTAAATCATTATTAACGTTTTCCATGCGCAATACTTACTTCTTAAGGAGCGCGTGCTCTGGACTGGAGCCGCTGCGTTGGGAACGTCCCGTCGCCGGGGAATCCCCTGCCATGGCTCCACCGCCCGCACTACCGCCGCTGCCTGTTCGCGGCGCACTCGAATGCCGGCGGCTGCCGGGTGCAGCGCACAGACTGCTGGCCTGACGCGATTCGGCGCATAAACGCGGACTACGCCGAGGCCGACAGAAGAGCGGAGGCGGCATTTCGTCCAGCGCTACTTCCCGACGCTGTACCGCACGCTCCGTCGCTCCCGTCAGCCAGTAAGTGCATACCTGCCAACGGAAATCAGAATATTAGTTAATCTTTTAGTATTATTATTGACATTATTCTCTCATACTATCATGTTCCAATTTAAATATTTTGAACGACCTTGTAAGTAAGTGGACTGTATTTTTATTAACGCTCACGACGTTTCGACAGCTAGTTTCTGTCATCATCAGGTCAGCTGTCGAAGCGTCTTCGTTAAAAATTCAGTCTACTTACAAGACGGTTCAAAGTGTTTAAATTTATCTTGTGTTTAATATGGGAAATTTCATGTCTAGTGTGCCAGAGTTGCACGGACTGGTCTGAAAATTTTGTTCAAAATATTTTTATCGGATTCTATATCAAAAATAAGAAATATGCCAAATTTTAACCTCACAATGCGATTTTTTACAGCCATTTTTCATTCTTTTTTTTCTAAAATTTTGACAATATTTTTTCATCGTCTCTCCAATGGGAATTTATCTCTTAAAAATGTCGCATTGTGAAGGAGTATAATTTGGTTCAGTTCTCAATTTTAGGCATAGAATCTGAACAATATTTTCAGTCCAATTTACACAACCCTTGCCTAGTTAACGGGAAATTGCCTTTTCCTCAATTTCTAAGGGTCAGTCGATCAAACATCTTTTAAGTTATATAGATATAAAGAATTGCAGTTTTTCTTTTCTAAAAGGTTGCTCAACAAAGGTACAACACGACACAACAGCAACAACCGTACGTACATCACTGGCATTATGATATTTAAGCGAGGTAGTTGGATAACGGTCAGGCGATACTAGTATTCATTTTGAGAATAAATGAGTCTACTAGTACAATTTTTTATTCTAATGAAAGTCATTGCAAGCATTTTCTTGCGACGATAGAAATGTTTTCGCAGTTGCGTCATTAACCTTTTTATGATGAACTGATCATTGTGGCTTACGATCATAGTAGTTTGCGCTTCATACACTTACCTCTCCCTTGCCTTTGAGTGCGACTAGACCACGCTCCTCCACCAAGTAACCGCCCAGTTTGTCGAGCGCAGTGCGACACTGCGGACTGATGTGGATTCGCAGAGGTTCACCGGTGGATTCCATACGTGACGCCGTGTTGACGGTGTCTCCGAAGAGGCAATACCTCGGCATCGTGAGTCCAACCACACCCGCAACTACGGGTCCTGTCAAACACAAGGATTCACATGAACGAAAGAGGCATTTGATGAGTTGGTTATCCTCTTACTTTAAACGAGTAATAATTGTATACATTTATTTGTAACATAATTGATTCGAAGGAGAAATCTTAAATGTGAATATGTGTCCGCATATACTGATATATTTATTGAAGTGTATCTTAACACAGAAAAAAAGTGATAAGGTCAAAATCACCGAAACACTGTGAGTACCCTACGATTCCTCAATTTTTTTTTTTAGTATTTGGATTCCTCAAATCCAAATTCAGAGGAAAGAAAGGATAATAGTATCCAAACTATAAGGTTGGGATATCGTATTCAGAGGTATGGACAAATCCTTTTATTACTCTGAATTCGGATCTCACATCAGTAACTGTTTTTTCACTGCAGACACTATCAGGTGCTGCCACGCAACCTGCTTAGCATATAAGCAACCTCATTTTTGTATCTACGCACTTTTCAGATTCCGACAATACATAAAGAACCGCACTTAAAAATTCAAAATGGGAAGATATTTCAATGAAATATATTCCTTAAAAAAACCGGAGACTTGTGATGTATTCGTAGAGCCATTATATGTTCTCAATACACAATATTGAGAAAAATAATATTACTGAAAAAAATAAATTATAATGTTACTATCGCAGAGAGCAATATTTTTTACAATACAAAAAAATATTTTTTCGAGACTTAAAACGCTACGTAACACGGAAAATTATGGAGAACGCACTCGTTACAGTCAAAACATTTGTAGCATCGATCCTTGCTTCTCCAAATATTTCTACAGTAAAATAATCTTCTTTTTTTTTTGTATTTGAGGTTATGTTGAAACATTAGAGCGCTGTGTTTCACATCGTTATGATACTCATCTACTGTATCATTTGAAAGCTTCAAGGCAAGTGGATTAAAAATTCTGAAATGGAGAGCGGAAATTACCTGTATGAATGCCTATCCTCAACTTGAGTATGTCATTGGGTCGATGGGCAATTCGATGATTTTTGACGGCCTCCAGTAAATCCAATGACATAGAAGCTATTTCTCCAGCATTCCTATCTTCGTTTCGCAGAGGCAGCCCACTTACCTATAACATTGAGGAAAATATAATCTGTATCTTCGGATTTAGGATGGGAGATCATAAATTCCCGTAAGGCATACAAGAAACGTTTTAAAAAACATTAATGATGTTTGATACTTTTTAAGAAGAATGAATCATGAAGATTTTTTTTCGTATGATTATCGAAACACGTAGGACAAAGAAATATGAAAAGTAATAAGCGGTACAATATTGGAATTATTACACAACAGAATGAAATTTCTCAACTCGACCGAGACGCAATTTCTTTAAATAGTATAATCATTTTTAACGAAATATCTTTATCCATGATTACTATTTTTTATAACATAATTCGTTCAATAACTTAATAAATGAGTGCTACAAGCATAATCATCACACTCGTATTTTTCTCTGTAAAAATATGAGGTAAAACACAAATCAATATTGATTTTTTATAAATAGAAATCATTAAAGAAAAGCTACAAACACCTCTTTTTATTGAAATCGGTGAATTATTCTTAAATAATATTAATTATTCAAATGTCACATTAACACATTGTAAGTCTGCTCTTGGGGATTCGCGGAGTATAAGGCTCCAGGATTTCTTGACATCTGCATAAGAGAACGAGCAAATGTGATACTGGTCGCTTGTACCCCGTGGATAGACTCAATACTCATTTAACAGCAAGCTGATAAATATCGATGCTTTAGTAAAAATCCCATGATCTGTCTGGTACTTGAACCCAGCTGTCCAGTCTCAAGTTCTATGCACTGAACGCCAACTCGCGATGTTTACACATACATGATCATTTTTAATAACTCAAAATAATATATTACTTTTAATAACATAAAATACATACCACCATATAAGCGTCACCAATAGTTTCAACCTTGTACACGTCGTAACCTTTGATGACTCGGTCAAATAATGTGTACAGATCATTAAGGAAGTTAACAACCTAGACAAATGAGAAAAATTGTTAATATTTGAAAAGATGTGTTAATATGTTTGTAGAAAAATCACAAATACATCATATATATTTACCTGAAATGGGGAGCTTTCTGCTGACATGGCAGTGAAACCAACAATATCACTAAAATATATAGTAACTGTCTCAAAACTTTCAGGTTCCACTCCGAAACCTTTAGTGAGTTGATCAGCTACAGGTCTGAAAGAGCAACATATTGAAAATTATAACTCTAGTTAACAATACGTGGTTTAAAAAAATATTCATTCTCAACTCACGGAGCTTAAAAATACATTTGTGTTGAAAACTAAAACGGAATTATTCTGATACCGCTTAAATTACGAAGTACTGGAAGCTAATATCATGTATTATATAGTAAAACATTTTCTGAAATATTTGCTATAACCTAACGTGCAGTTAAAATTAATATATTTTTGGACATTACAAACAAAAAACAAAACTTGTTTAAAAACATGAGGTTGGTTAGCCTACTCGTGGCGTTAGCTGCGGTCGTGAATTTGCTCTTTCTATTTTCCAGTTTAATCTGTCTAATTATTTTATTTTTTCGAGATTTTGTGATTCAGTAGTAGTATTTAGATCATACATTTCATTGTAGTGTAAAATTCTTTGTTCTGTGTGAGTGTTAAGTGAAAACATTCAGGTAACCCTAAAAACATTTCCTACGGTTATCAAGCCTTACGGACCGAATATAATTTCATATTTTTTTCATTCAAGTGCTTCATTCAAAGGTGTGATAAAGTTAATAATAAATAAGTACAAACGGAATCATAAATTAATAACTCTAGATGATGCATTAATATTAATTATTTTGGTGCATTTAGATTTTATGGTGCGTATACTATTACATTATTAACTTATAAATAACATACTCTATTGTTGCGCTTCTCAAGTTTCGTCGCCGTAAATAGAATTATTCCAATATTTTACCATTTGTTTTCTTGATTTTTTTGTAGTTATTCATTACAGTAACATCATATTGCATTAGTAATTGTCGAATTAATTTATCTGCAGTTGTCGTTCTAAATTATTATTTTTGTCATTTTAGTTGTCGGTTTGTTTATTTACTTATTTAATATCTCATTTGCAATTTCCGTAGCAATAAATTTATTATTATACTAATATCTATCAGTGTTAGTTGTCAGTTCTCGTGTACTCAATTGCTTTTGGCGTTAAGTTGCTAACCAACTCGCATTCCTCAACGCATTCAAAGCTGACCTTCACAAGGAGTACAATGACTTGGTACATTATATTGACAAACGGATCAGTACGCTGGAAGAGAACACGATCGGCGGTTGGACTACAGTCAGGAATTCTCACCGTCCTTCCAACTGCTACCACCTGCTTTGACCAAATACACATGCACCACCCCAACTCTTCACTCAAAATAGGTCCCAGTTTCCTCCCTTACCTACTCGTTTCATCCCCTCCCGTCCAGTATCCAAACCTGTTCACAAACCACGCACTGGTAAGCACAGCCACCCAAAACCACGTAAAGTAGTGCTACCCAGAGATGAAGCCAACACTTCCAAGCAGAAATCAAACGTGCTCATATTAGCTGATTCGCACGGTCGTCACATGTCCTCCGTTTTGCGTGGATAGCTTCCCAGTCAGTTCTCAGTCTCCGGTTTCTTAAAGCCAAACGCTCGTTTGCCTGAAGGTATTCGAGAACTGGACACCTACACTAAAAAAACTCATAATGCGGGACACAGTAATCATCATAGGTGGGCATAGAGTCAGTGACAGTCGACTATGCCAATCAGTTCTCCACAAAATGTCAGCTACGACATGGATTTGGGATCGACTAAAGGGCGACCGGAAATATGGTCGCCACCTTTTGTATTGTTCGCTTAATGCATGAACGGCAGCCACTCGGGATCAGTAACGCCCAGTAACCTGTAGGTGTGGTCTGCAGTGTGAAATATCTCTTTTAATTTAATAAATAATTAAATTTACTGTGAAAAAGCAGTTACAAGCTGCATATGACCACGTGGAGGACAATTTACTCTCCGGAAGGAAGCAAGAGTCTATCCCGCCAATTCCGATCAAGAATCCTAAGGCAGAAGCAGGTTGGAAATATAATAATAAAACGTTAGCTACGTGTTATTATATCAACAGAATACCCACAAATTTCTATTTAAGAAAATACAAAATGATAGTTCACAAGTCGTAATATCATCGACCTGTCATTATTCAGAATTTATTGTATTTAAATCGCACCATTAAAATAACTCTAAATTCGAGATTAATTGTTACAATCGACCGTTGCCCATGTGGAAGAGACTAGAGAGCCTGTTTATTAAACCCGCCACAACCAAATGAAAACCGGAGAAAAACCCGAGCCAGGATGGAACATTGAACGAGCTTTAGAAGCGTTGCTACCGTGCATCCAGACATGCACACTACGTGCTGAGTGAAATGGCGTCAAATTTCATTCTTCGTCGTTTATATTCTGGAGGTGAGTACTCACGCTGGCAGCATACGATTCAGGAGATCAACAGTCTTTCTTTTCTCTTCGGCTAATTGCCTCGTGCGCTCGTTCACTAAGGCTTCTAAATTTTCTGCGTACTTCTCCATTATCTCCATCATCTGATCCATGATATTTCGATGCCTGAAAAAAATATAAATCGTTCAATCATCCATCGCAGAAATTAGCAAGAAAGTAATAATAATAATAAAAAGGTTTATACCAGTGTAATGGTAATGAAAAGAACTATCTTGAAGACAACAAATATTTTTGTAAAAACTAAAATAGCATAAAATAAATTAATTATTAAAGCAGTTAAAAAATTAAATATATTTTTATGGTTTTCTATGTTTTAGATCTTTTGTTTCAAATTCACGAAGTTTCATTTCTGTATGAATACATTCATACTTTCTGTTCATCCAATCGAACTTCATAGCGATTCCTTCCACGGGATCCAACGCAAGGACAGTTTACATTGAGTAGATCACAAGACGTTCTCTCTTTGAATTTTTTATACAATAGAACATGTTTGTTAAAAAAACGGGGTTCCCATGATGTCCTGCCAGTTGGATTTTTTGAAACTGTTCATATATTTGAAAGTTGTAGAAACAGTTGTCTTTGATTTGTTGACCCGATTTCGAAAAAATATACTGATAAAATATTCCGAAACACTTAAAAAAATGTTAATACATACCTTCCACTTCCTTCTTTAAGAGGTCTTAACCTTGTCCTGATTGAAGGAAAATCTGGCCTGTTTTCAGGTGCTTCGCTCCAGCAGTCTTGAATGCAGTCAATTACGAAATCTTCGCAAGGAGTATCCTCCATGTCTAAAAGGGAGAGGTCTGGTCGGAAGGGTTTTTCCTCAGGAATAGGTTTTCTCTTCACACTGTCGATGATTTCTGGGAAGAATAAAAACCATTGATTTAACAAACAATACAAACTGTTCCCGATTCACTGTTGTTCACATTCACTTAATGTCTAGAAATACGAAGTTCTTCCTTTTATGTGTTGTCTCGGATTTATTGGAAGGATGGTGAATGGGAAACAAAAGGATACACCTCTGGTTATTACATACCCTTTTTACTTATATATTTAATATTTAGAGAAGGATGTTGGGAACGAGAGATAGCGAGTATGTAGCTACAAAATTGTCGACATTTGTGTTGAGTGTGTTAGGTAAAACCAACTGAGAATTTCACCAGTCCTATTTCAAGTTCAGTATGTATGTTATATTTATTATAATTTCTATCTAATTATATCTATTATAAGTTCAGTATATATGTTCATAAGAATGGATATATTAGACAATTGAAAGGAAGGAAAGAAATTAGTGGATGATAACAATAAATTATAATGAAACGAACAGAAAGTAAAGAACTATTTAACAAAAGCTTGATAGTAAATTCTTTCTCCCACAATATTCAGATTCATAGAGGATACCTTTGGGCTCCCAAGGACAGCCACCGTAGGGTCCTTTCTTGCCAAACATCTCGTAGAGGACGATAGCGAAAGCATAAACATCTGCCTTCTGCACTGCTTGAACATCCGCTTTGTCACGTCCCAACAGCAGCGTACCTGTCGGATCCCGCAGCAGCTCCGGCGCCTTCCAGAACAAACCTACAAACAGTTTCAAGAGATTGCACTCAAGTTGCATGAACTAACGTGAACTACTGACAGTCGGGTAAGAATGAAGGAAAAACAACAACTAGTGGTGCAAAACCATTGCACATACTTTCTCATATACGTTTTTCCATTTGCAGCGTAGAGTGACAAAAAATTTCGTAAGTGTTATGTAAATGTAATTTCGTTTTAGACAGAAATTGATGTATTTTCGTATCTGCAGTGGGTTTGATGTCCTCCTACGTATTCCATCATTATCATATCTTTCATTTCAGTTTACGTAAAGTGTATTCTACGTCTGCTTGGTCCATTTACACTGATAAATATCATTCGAATTTCTTGAAACAGTAAACTAATGTGTAGTGTAACAAACAGAAATTATTTTACTGCGTCTATACCAAACTTTCAAGCGGAATACTGCTAATGCGGATATAATGCTTACTAATTGTACCTTACGTTCCGAAAATTCAAACAAATTCGTTGGAGTCGTTTTTGAGAAATATTCGAAAGAGAACGTTGACCATCATGTGAAGTATCCTTTGTTTTAAAATTTAAAAAAATTAGAAAAAATTAAAAAAACAACAAATAAATTCTTCCGTAAATACGAAATATGAATTAAATATATTCATCCGTTTACTCAGAATCGCTGAGCATGGACGGACGTTATGCCATAAACCACTTTTTCTGAATCAGGGATAACCAAAACGAATATTTCCGTCGAAATCTCGCTTTCGAATTTTTTCACGATTATAAAACTTTCTATATACTACGTATGAGTAAGTACAAACGAATGTTTTGCACTGATCGCATGAGAGTTTATCACCAGTCTCCCCGTTTTCTTTTCATAATAATAAACCCAGGTAACACAGAATATCCTATACGTCATGTGTTTTGCGGCACGTCTCTAGTCGCTCATGGCACGTCGTTCACATGGGCGACATTTCCGTGCTGATATACGTAAGAATAATTTGCTTGGCACGAACAGGGAAGTTCGAATTCAAAGGAATTTTAGGGTAGTCATTGATGCACTGCTAGGAACGCCAATATATTGGGATCCAGATGTTAGTGAATGAAGTGAAGATAATCACTCACTGCGGTAGTGTTGATGGTCTCCGATGCTGCCACTGTTGTCGGCGCTGTGCCTCAGTTCGTGCAGCCCGAAGTCCGTCAACTGCAGCACCCATCTTGACGTCACGACGCAGTTGGAGCTCTTGAGATTGCCGTGGCAGCCTAGCGCTGATTTGTGGATGTAAATCATGCCCTGTCACACACGAATCTCCCATTAATGCTAAAACACCTGGTTGGCGACCATACTTCACACACATATGAAAATTATTCTTCTCTTTGAGTAATTTGAAAAATACATGGTATGAATAGGATTGCAGATCATGCCATTTGGCGGTAATTTTTCCGTTTTCAAATTTAGAGAGAAAATTTAGGGGTTTTCTTTCGTGCATAATACTGCTGAGGCACCTTTGAATTGTCGAATGGAATGTGCAAGTTTATCTGATATTGTTATTCATTGGTGTATTTCCTTGTATTGAGGGTTGATAACATGAGTGTGAACTACTAATTGAACGAATTATACCATTTTCATCGAAATGGAGGGCTATTGCTCGAAAAACTACACAGAATTTATACTTATTTAAAAGAATGGGATATCCATAAGCTAAAACAATAATTTAATGACGGCATAATTAGGTTTACTGAAATAGCGGAGAATTTCAACTTATTAATGTGTACCCAATAAATAAGCTCCCCTTCCTAGAATTACTGATTGAAATCTATAAAATCAGAACTTTTAACGACAATTCATCAACACATTGATATCTATAGGTCCTCACGGTACCAGCTGATGCAGCAACAGCTTCCTTCGTTGCTAAATTTTGGTTTTGTGTCAAATTCTTTACTGACTGGTTTAAATTAATTTACAAATTGATATTATCCTTTTTATGAACTTGTTCTCAATTCTGACGATAAAACGAGTGTAAGTTAATTCATACCTTAATGAGATCATGGACAAGAGAAGAAATGAACATCTTGTCCAATTTCAGGTCTTCATTCTCCACAATGTCCTGTAAAACAATAATATTCAGTATAATTTAAAATTGGAGGGCAGGTTATGTGTGTATTAATAATAAATTTCCATATATACGAATCAGTGAATATTAATGAAATGGCCATCATATTCCTTGTATAACGTTCCCATTGCATACAATATGCATCAATAAGAGGGATGTTTCTTTTTATCCTTATTGAACTATATTTTTAATTAAAGTAAGCATGCTTTTATGCACGATTTATTGGTGATTGTTCTTCTCTAAGGTTGGATAAGAAGTTAGCAAGATCTTAGTGTTCTGGGGATTTATCTGTTACACATAAAAGAAATTATCTTTCACCGATTGCTTGATTCCTCTTGTGATTTTAGGGGTGATTTCCTGTGGATTATGGGTTTTGGTTGGTGAAGTCTTTGATGAGTCTTGAGTCTGCTAGTTTAGTTTTGTCGCTAATAATACTCCAAGGTATTTAACTGGCATTGGAAGGGGGTCCATTGGATATTTCCTGCTTGAAGTGAGAGTGGAGGTAGGTGGGAGACCAGGTGTAGAGTGAATATTTTGGTTTGGGACTTTTTAGGGTTTAGAGCGATTTTCCAGTTGTTAGTCCAATCATATAGCATTCAATGAGGTTTGTACATATGGGATGAAACCGGTACTCACGTAAAGACTGCCCTTAGCGCAGTAGTCCGTGATGAGCAAGATACTCATGGGTTCGATGCATGCGCCAATGAACGAGTTGATGTTGTCGTGTCGTAGGTCGCGCAGCAGTCGCATCTCCTTCATGATCTCTCGGGAGATGTCTTTGCGACGGGAAAACTTGAGTTCCTTGATGCGGATGGTGACGCTGCGGTAGGTGGCGGTGGGTGCGAACATCTGCTGACCGCAACGCGATTCACATGACGCCGCTGACGCCAGTGACATCTACAACGAGCACAAAGAAACATTAATACAACGTTTTGTGGTAAAAGAAGATATCGCGAAAGAAATAAGATTATACACAAAGTTATGTTGTAAAGTTATGTTGCCATTACGGAGTTGGTAAGTGCATCAGCAAGGTCCCGAGTTCGAATCTCGGTCCCATCTCCCATTTTCATTCAACATTACTTAATTAATCTGTTATCTGGTGGTGAGGTTCACAGCAATTTAAGAGATTTCTGTATACACAAATATATTGCGATTGCCTCTCAGGGGCAAGAATGGAAGTGAGATAATCAGATGAAGCGTAAAAAGTTAAGAGAGGGTGAAAATCGAAGTGAGCCTTGCAATGACTATGTTTACAGACAAGGTGGTCAACACATATTTATATGTATGTACGACTAAAAGCAAAAAAGAATGCTACGTTTGTAGTTATTCAATAATGATAGATGGTGCACCAAAGTTGCCTTATCGGTAGCTCATGGTTAGCGTGATCGTTTCACGCGAGAAAAACCCCACGGCCCAAAGTGGAAAGCATATCTCTTTTTGTGTCAAACTCATTTGTGATCTTGGATAATAATTTATTTTTATCGAGAAGTTCAGACCTTTTCCACCTAACAATGAGGTGAAAGAATCGCGTTGACGGGGAAATCGAACAGTCAATGGTCTGCAATATAAAGCGAGGAAAACATTAATTGATTACCTCGCCTAATTCGTCGGGGTGGGTATTTAACATGGGCTCTAAAGCGTCTAAAATTATCTTATCGGCAGTACATTACGAGCGAAGATGCTATCACTACACCTCAGTTGTTTTTCACGGTAATACCTGTCATACCTATATAAGCGGGGACGAATAATATAGAAAGATAGGTCCAGAAAGTTTATTTATTTGTGTATACATGGACACATGCTATTTCCCGAGAATATTTCAAGATATTGTTAAGAGCTATGTGAGGTTGGTCTTTACAGGGTTGGATATGAGTGCCGCTTACCATCGTGGACCTCCATTGGTTGAAACGAAAACGTGTACAGTAGAGCACCAATTTGATTTGGTTAAAAATCATCAACAATATTTTTTTCCACGTGATGCAGAATGTGGAAAATGTGTTTCTCAACCATACTGACTTATAGTCTAATATACAAATGTGCTAATATGTATCAACCAAAACATTTTTTGGACAGTCCACCTTCTTGCATAACAATACAATGAACTTGATATATTAAAGCAGACAATTTATTATCACTTGAATCAAAGTATACATCAAGGTTCCACCAATCACAATATAAAATACTTAAGAACATATTGAACACTACTAATAAGTTTTAAAGTGTTCTAAGTGTTCTTAAGTATTTTATATTGCGATTAGCGGAACCTTGATATATTTATATATAAGTATACTTTGATTCGAGTTAAAATAAATTGTCTGCTATAATACGTTGATAAATAAATAAATTTATTGTCAAAAAACAGTACAAACTGCGTTTGACCACGTGGAGGACAATAAACTAATTTACTCTCCGGAAGCAAGCAAGGGACCATCCCATCAATTCCGATCAAGGGCCCTAAGGCAGAGGCGGATTCAAAAATTTCAGCAAAAATTCCTAGATAAGATGAAAAGTTAGCAATGTTATAATACTAATAGAATGTCAATATGTTTGTAATTTAACACAAAAAAATTATTTTACATGTACGAATTATTATCGAACTATAGATTATTCTGAGTGTAGAGTTTAATAATCAAAGAATTGAAATAACATTAGATTCACGATGTATTGATATTTATCAATTTTAAAACATTTTTTAATGATTGTCGCATTGAAGACGACTAATCCATAGTAGCGTTTAAAAAGTTAATGCGACATTTTGCCCAAACTAGCGTAAAAAGATACCAAATTATAAAGTTTCTTTTGTCATAATAAGATTTCAAACTTCAACAGAGCTCTTTACTTCACGAATAAGTGAAGTCCAGTCTTTGGCGGATGTAGACCTCATTCCCATGTGCCAATCATGGTTAACAGCAGGAAAGAAAAATCAGGAAATAATATATTTTGTTTCTAAAAGTAATCGTTTTCTGTACATAGTAATCACTTTCTTAACTTATTTTCGAACCATATAATCAGCCATTCCGTGACTCAGGTGGTAGCGTTCTAGCACATCACCATGTAATCCCGGGCCAAAAAACATTTGTAACTTTTCACATTAATATCCCAGTGCATATAGCTGTGACTACTGAAAAGCAAACCCTCCTACCTTTATCCACCTCTTCCTAGTATCAATAACTCTAACTATTACTAACAACTCCTACTAACCCCACCACGTGAGCCAAGTTGTTGGTAAACCCAGCTAATCGGCTCACCTACTAACAATAGCCTACCATCCAATTCCTATCTCTTATGTAGATAAGTTTCAATATATTTCCCATTTTCAAATGCTGCAATAAGGAATTCAAATATAATTAATATTTGAATTTATTAAGTAAACGAAATCAATTCACTCTAAACTCACTCTGCTCGGTGAGGAAACGATGTCGTTCCCGAAGAACCCATGCACATCGGAGCGATCGATCTTCCACAGCAACCCTTCGATCTCTTGTTCGATCTTCCACTTGCGATAGATGGAGAGCGTGACGACCCCCGCGCAGAAGAGGAGCACGGCCAGCGTGGCCGCCGCCACTTTGGACGGCGTGCGAGAGTCATCGAGGCAGTGCTCATGGTGGAAGCCACAGCTGGGTTCGTCCAGAGGTACGCCGTTCCCGATCCACCACGGTGTCCCGTTCACATTGTATTCCTGGAATGTGGCATCCGTCACTTAGCATGGGGGACTCCAGTGACTAACAGGGAAAGATTTGGATGAGACTTGTTAGTGTGGAAAGGACAGGGAAACGGTGCATCGCATGTCATGGAACTGAGATGTAAAAGGTACTTAAAATGAGTTATTCAGAAAAGTGGTAGGGAAAAGATTTGTGGACACAAGAGGTAAAAGGACATTTAAGAAAACCAAGGAAAACTATATTTGACAGGTATTTCCTTGGAAAACTATATTCGAGAGAACAAATAAGAACAATATGCCAAGCACACAGATAGGTTGGAACACGACTCGCCCGCTCCCTCGTGGCAGGGACGGGCATCACGAGTAAAGATGAACGGATGAAGATAAGGCTTTGTAAATGTAATAACAAATACACATTGTATGAAAAACCCTATAACGACACAGTCCAGGGACAGTATTGTCACGTAATTGACAAATATAAATAAAAAAATATAAAAAAAGATTTGCGAATAAGTTCAATTTAATAAATAATTCCGATGCTTCAGCGATTGTACGTAATTAAATAAAATAATGCAATAGTTCGTAAACGTATATGTTACAGCAGAAATTTAATACTAAACAATACATGAAAAAATATTTTAATAAATAATTCTGTACTCTCTTCTTGACTTTCAGTCCGCAGACTAGTTTGAACCAACACGAATTGTGACTGGGCAATACCAGATGCACCTGTGAAATGGTTATTCTAGGGAATAATGATGAAGGGAGTGAAGGTAATGCTTAGATGCACCTCGTGGTGATTCCCTATTGTCATCCACGGATACAACATACGATTAAAATTCCCATACCTTACTCGGGATTCGAACATAAACTTTCTTAGACTTCTACTTCATACCGACTAAGCCACCAGGCCAGTAATTGAAAACCAACTGTATACAATTAAAAGGAATCAATTTAAATAATAATAATACTGTAATTTGTTTTTTTAATTGAACAAGTAATATTTTGAAAATATTCGACTCAATAAAAATTGACATAATAATTTTTTTAAATGTGTACTTACCAGTTTGTCCTTGCCACTCCTGCTGAAAGTACCAATCGGTCGAAAATGGAAATTACAATTGTAGTTCATGGATGAGTCGTGCATTGGTTCCGGCACCATTGCAATCACAGAAAAGTTACCCTCAGAATCGCCGTTGTCATCTATACTGATCTCAGCACCCGTGATACCTGAGGATTTCAACTCCATTTAGTTTACTCTTCAAGATTAGTTCAAGAATAAAGATACATGAAACAAAAAACAAAACAAAACATATCACATCTTTGATGAAACATTGACGCAAGTGCAATTTCATCAACTGTCGTGAACACGCATTTATATTTGTTGATGGTGACATATTTAAAGTCATTGATGTTGCAGATACCGTGACAAATTCAATGACACATTTATACATTTCTCCGCATACAAACACTGCTCAAAACATATCGCGGACCAGTAAAGTGAATCTGGAGTGGTACAAATGTACAAAGAAATAGTAATCAAACGCGAAAGGAAAGAAATACAAATTTTGTCTGTTTCCCCAGATAGGGTTGTGGGTCATTTTTTCTCCAAAGATTTAACATGGAACGCACATAAAAATATCGTGAAAGTACTTCAATTCATGAAAGCAAATTATCATAATAGCTCATGATCACGTGCAGGACAATAATATTCCGTGGAAGACTATAAGTTTCGTTGATAAAAGCAAAAGTAAGAATACGCTCTGACTGAAACTATTTCTTTTAGATAGGGAGCTGACCCCTTCGTACAGGAGGAGAGTAATATGTGTACGTTACACAAGACTTAGTCATTCTAGTATTCAAACTGAAACGAAACTTTTATTTCTTGTTCTCTATTAGAATAAAACTTCATGAAGAAACAATGAATTTATCGATAAACTTGTACAAACATTCAGTTGAATGTTTAGTTACTTTGCTCCAAGTGGACAAATACTTGGTATATGTATAACTGTACGTTAGTTGTGGATCATTATTATTTTAAAAAGAAAATTTATCCTGAACCTAACCTTTTTTAAAGTCTTTTCCCATTATATTCTGATAAAAAAAATAGAATTTGTTTGGCATTAGTTAAAACTATGAGCTCCGACCTAACTTTGGCTCCGTTTTGAATATAATATTCACCAACATTTCTGTCAGAATAGCTTCAAGAAAACAACTTGAAATTTTTAATGAGAGCTACTTCAGTTACTTACTTTTGTAGGTCCTCTTTTCCTTAAGGACGTTTATGATGTCCGTTCCATTCTTGGCCAATCTTTCGATTGTCTCTGCCGTCATTTCCTCCCCTCTCTGATGATGTTCCAGCAACACGTCGTGAAGAGACTGCGCGTATAGCTTTAGAGCATCATACAGATAGGCAGCGTAGATAGTGATTTTCTTCTCAAATTTGTTCTTCACCATAATTTCCGGGACGGAGAAGTAGAAAGGTTCCTTTGTGTTAAAATATTCTACCTATAAAATACATATTGCTCAATGAATATTTTTGCATATAGTTTAACCTCTTTCAAGGCTTAAATACAAAGATTCTAATCACTCATAATGATCAAAAGATTGTGAGAATTTTGTCTCCGTGGAGACCGAAAATTCAATCGAAATTATGTCAAGTTAAATGTTAAATTTTTGGGGAAACCTATATATTTATAATACCATACTCAATTTACACTCTATCATACATTTTACTGGTTTGTGTACATAAATACAAATATTTGAAGCAATTTATAGGTACAACATAAAAGAACTAACAGTTTCTAGACAAATTGTTAACAAATTTTGAAAATATATTAGAAAATGGTTACATGGGATGGGAATCTTCTATGAAGTTCTGCTTGGACCTCGTATGAAGAAAGAAGAAAATTACGTGGAAGTCACAGTCTCATCCAAATAATTTATTTGCTTCAAACGAGTATTAATTAGCATCGTGGTTTTGCGTTATGTGGGAGCAAGTGCGAGTAAACCACAAATAGTACTCCAGTCTGGGGTCGTACGGTGTCTCATCAAAAGGTGGAGCGAAATCTTCCAAGTTTACAGAGACTTTGCATATTGTGATTGAGTGGATGCTATAGTATTGTCCCCTTAGTGGCATTATAAGTACTTAACGGATTTTAGTTTACACGTGCAACAAAAAATGTTTCAGAAGGATAATGAGGGAAACAGGAGGAATAGAGATAAATGGCCATGAGATACTGCTGAGAGTAGATAAAGTTGAAAAGTACAAGCAGAGACATTAATAGTTGGCAGATACTAGGGACTACAGTGGGAAAGAAAGTTCGACAGCACATTCGTCGGTTCAGTACTACAACTTGACAACTTCATAATTGCAGTTTTGAAATAAACGAATCTGATGATTTTGCTACACCATCATTCTACTTTTTTAATCTACAGGGGATACTTGACTGTTCTGTCTCTAATTGAGTGATTAAGTTGTAGCCGTGTGTAGATGGGTCAAAGTTGTACCCTCTGGATCTTGTTACCGAAAACAAACATGATTTTCGAATAATCAAGTAATAGTATCGAACCGACAAGAAAAGAATTTTATTCAGGAAGTGTGACATTTCCATCCGAACATGGAAATTTTAATGCATATAATTTTAATTCCTTATATAAATTAAATAGCAATATTAAGAACTTCTAATGTAATAAATGGAAAGAATATGAGGTGAACGAATTTTGCGACTGTATTATGGAAGAAAGCGATCAAAATACTTATGATTAATAGAGAACAGTTGATACATACTAAGTAAAGGTATAGATTTATTTGGTCAATATGAAACGGAAATAAAGACGATTCCAGACGCCATTAAAGAAAACTAAAGGAACGTCGCAAGAAATTAAAGAAATAGATAAGGAGAGAGATATTGTGAACTCAAATGTCTATAAAACAAAGATGATGTGTGGTAACTGTAACAATGAAGGGTAACAGTATAAGTAACTCCTGTAGATAGGGTGATTGATGTCAAAGAAAATGAATTTTATATATGGAACAAATAAACTGAAATAAACTACAATTTTTTTCAGTTAATTTGGTTAAGCCCACTATATTTTTGTGACATTAGTCAACAAATCAATCTAGTGATAAATAATTAATTTTTGATAAAGCAGTGAAAACAGCAAGGCAATTTAATCAAAGGGAGCAAGGGACCTTCCCATTAATTCAGATCGAAGTGCCAAACAGAAAACCATAGAAGTACCCGAGCAGGGATGGGATTTATATATGATAATGAGTAGTTATTAAGAACCTTTTTTGCGAAATTTGAGTAGTTACTGCTGTGAGGTGGAGTGGATCCCACGATGAATAGCGACCGACTGTACGTTTGCACCTTATCGCACGATTTATTCCGTTCCGTGAGATCTATGAACACATCCAAGGTCACCAACACTCAAAAGTCAGGCTTTTATAATCCTATATGCACTGAGAAAATGATTACAGTACAAAATCGTTTATCCGACTCAGGTTGATAGTAATCAAAATAATGGTTCAATTACATTTTACAATTTATTCTAGAGCTCCAGAAAAGTTTACGGTCATTTGTGTGTGACCAATGTTACGAAAAATTTGAGTAAGTTTTTTTATCAAATTCAAAATAATGTTATTTGGATTCAATATTGCGTGAGAGATATTATTGAGAGTGTGAGTCCGCGGGCCATGTGCGTTTCCCTTCTTGAAAAAGATTTAAAAATTGGAATACAGAAGTAGTAAATATAAAGGAAAATAATCGATGTTGATGAGAGGAAACACTTGTACTTTTTGATATCGGATAATATCCGGAAAATAATTGTTTTCAATGAAGTGGTGTCATTTTACTGTAAATGAGAATACTTATTATTGACATAGAAATCTCCTAGATTGCGGTGAACCTCACCGCCAGGTAACAGATTAATCATGTTACGTCGAATGAAAATGGCAGACGGGACCGGGATTCGAACCCGGGACCTTGAGCTTTACGCGCTCATGCGCTTACCGACTGCGCCATCCCNAAGCGCATGAGCGCGTAAAGCTCAAGGTCCCGGGTTCGAATCCCGGTCCCGTCTGCCATTTTCATTCGACGTAACATGTTTAACTTATTATTGATTATGAAAATACAAATCATAATGCTCGCAAACACTTGAGTTTCACTTCAAATGTGTGAATTCTATCAATGACCACACACAAATTATTATTATTTTTATCAAAAATCAGTTCTTTAAAAAAAATTGTAACAAATTATTTTTTTAAATTGCGTGTACAAATACGTGGCACAAATTGTATCTACGGAACATTGTTTTAGTATTTGCAATATCATCCGAATTTTCGATTATCCGGTGCCATTTAGTCCGGATAAACGACCTTAGACGGTAATTTCCTGTAATAGTGCAACATGCTTTTCACTCTTAGAATATGCAAATATTGTAAGTAAGCAAATAATATGTAGTAATCAGAAAAAGTTTCATAAAATCAATATTTATTACAGCAGGTTCCCTCTAGACCGGTTTCAGTTGACTTGCCCACAGGATGATTGAATTAGTCATCTGAAGAGAGTAAGTTACAAAGCTAAGTCTCTGTTGTAAGTTAAGTCTCTTCTGCGACAGGTTGTCACATTTTCAGCAAGCTCCTGATTATTGTACTCGGAAAATATCGCTCAGTTGAAGTGCCATTGTTCTTCCGCGGATGTTTAGTTGTATGTCGTGAGTTTTAGTGCCTGTATAAAAATGTGTCATGTTAATCCACACTACATAAAATAGCATAATGCGAAAGCGTGACTGACTGACTGCTACCATATAACTAAACCACTAAACCGATCGTAATGAAATTTGGCAAGGAGATTGTTTAGTAGTCCAGGATAAGGTACGCTAAGTTTTCTTTTTAAAATGTGTAATAAGAAGGATGGAAATGGTTTTTGACAATAAGTGTCGATAAAATCGAAAAAAAGGGTAATATTTGCTTACGATGCTTAAACGGTTAGAGATAGGTGACAATAAAGTTTGCCTCAAAGAATTATACAAAAAGGTCGACGACAGCATATGTCTATCTGCAAAAATTAACTTGAATTATCGATAAAACGCTATTAAAAACAGAGGTTAAAATACTTCAATTTATGAAAATAATTTAATAAGAAAAAAATCAATCATCATCACATTTAATGGATAATTTGTTTTGATCATTTAATACAGATAGAAAATGCCTTTAAATCGTAAAATTACGACCAAATGTTTAGATTTTCAAGAATTTTAATAATTTTGCCTCGGAAGCAAAAATTCGACCGGTGCGGTCCCCGCGAGATGATGTAGAGTACAGAGTCAAGTTTTGTATTAAATTTGTATAATTGACTTGAATAGTTAGGATACTGTGCATGTTTTTAAAAAGCAGTAAGTAAAAGTATTTTGATTTTACAGTACAGATAGATTTTATTTTTTCCTGAGTAAAAGGTCTTAGAAAAATCCGAGGAAACGCCGGGTAATCAGATAGTAATAATTATATTTCGTTATTACAGTCTACTAGCCACCCACCTGGTTTTGCGAGTCTTTGTTATTACGAGAGTGAAATGTATAGTTCAAGGTATTGTATTTTCTTGTATGATGCCAGTGAAAACTGTAATTTGATGTCGTGATCTGGTTAGGAGGTATTTTGTCTATACGTTCTTAATTAATTAAAAATCTCAGTAGGTTGATCAAGACGTGACATGAAGGTGCGCGTCAGAAACACAGTTCAAAATCTAAACTCTTCGTCCAAAAATTAAGATTTATATACAGTCTTTATCTTAATGACATGCAGAAAATTGAAAGTATATTCCATTTTATTAGCATTCATTTATTCCTTCCTAAATTACTCTCTTACGTTGAAGTACTTTAACACGCATATTCCGAAAGGTTTTATTGAAAACTTTTCTTCGATAATTTGGGTTAACTTATGTAGAAAGGCATATGCTGTTGCGAGTTTTTTGTAGAACTCTAAGAACGAACAATATTGGCACCCACTGATGTCATGTAATCTAATCTAAATTGAGGCAGCGTTCGCAGATAGAGATGTCCGGAGATTGATTTTCTTCCGACTTGATTCACTTATATCGTCATTGCATAGGCATTACTTATGTAACATAAATTAACAAAATATGAACTTAAACCTTGCAGAAGAACATATCTGGAATTGAAACAAGAATCATGTAAATCGGATGCGTTGTTCTCGAGTGATAAGCGTACTAGTGGACAGATAGAGAGGCATTGTGTTATAAAATGTTACAGGAAGAACATTCAGTTCGTGAGGACCTCCTCTAATACTACCATTTTGTAACATTTTTTAATGTGATCTATCCTCGGTGACCGGACGAAAGGGAGCCTACTGTAATTGGCTCTAACAAAAAGGTAAAACATTATTTTCAAGCTTTATATTTATTATATTATAATGGACTACGCAACGTTTCATTAGATTTGATTAAAATGTTTACTTGGAAGAGATACTCACCCCAAATAAACTTGAGCGTATCCCGATGCGTGTAAGGCATCAGGTCCGCCGTAATGACCAGATACTCGCCGTGATCAAACAACTTCATATCGTTCATTTGTTTCATCATGTCCAGTAATGTTGTTGGTTGACCCAGGAACACATATACTGCAGAATACATCAAGAAGTATAAAGTGGGATAGACCACTGACAAAATAGACCATTAACATAATGCGTTTTAAAGCATCAGAACATATGTTTCGTAAGTAATGGAAAAACGAAACAAATAAGAAATTTAAAAAGAGAAAAATAAAAAGATATGAATGCCTTAATTCAATTTTGATTTTATTCTCAAGATTGCGAGAGCGAGGCAGTTAAGGATAGAAAGGATGTAACCTTACGGTGAGGAGTAGTTACAAAATGTTTTGCAGTAATGAACTAATATATCACCGGAGAAAGACGTGAAAATAACTCGAAACCATTTTTCGCTGAACAAATATTTTTATTACACGAGACAATTGATCTTCTGGTGTAATGAATCAGGAAAAATGGTTATAAATAAGAGATGAAAAAAAGTTTTTGGACTGCAAACCTCATCCGCGTGTATAATTGGGAAGTTAAGATCATGGAAACTTCGTCTTTTAGGGGGATAGAAAAAGAAACTCGTGGTGACACGACTCTCTAAAAATATCACATTGCGTAAAACATCTGTGTCAGCAATAACACCGTTATGAAGAACAGAAAAAAACAAAGTAACAAGGCACTCTATATTATGCATAAATTTCTTCCGTGTACCCTTCACGTGAAGAAGATACGTGATAACTTTCGGTCAGGTGGAAATAGCGACGAGCCAAGAATCGATTGCGTGTGAAACCGGTACTTACGCGCACCCAGCATTGTTCACGTATCTCCGGCATGGGGATGTCTCAGGTCTTCCGGGGTTCAGGTCTGGGTGGAAATGATGTACAGTTGTGGAAGGCGAATGGGTGGTGTAATGGTTAACAACCCTGCGATCAATGCAGGAGTCCCGGATTCATGGCTCGTTGCCATTTTCACCTGACCGAAGGTTATCAAGTACTCTATATTAGTTTGGAAGATGTCGAATCGATTCGCTACTTTCATGGGGTCGTAAATTGAATTAAATGAACAAACAAAGTAGATTTTTACTAGGTATTTTACAGCCAAAATTAAATAATTAAAACATAGGACGACATTGTTCATGTATCATGCCATTACGAGATGGCGTGTACAATGGGATGATACTTGAACTATGTCGTCCTATATATTAATTGGGAGGTGTGTAGAAGGCTGTTTTTTATTATTTAATTTTGGCTGTGTTATAGTTGTAAAATATCTTTCACATCTACGTGTATTGTATAACGAAAAATATCCTTTGTTGAATCAGTGGAGCCCTGAGGAAGATTTAAGTACATCGAAATGTTGGCTTAGCAGAAAATTGTGTTTTATTTGGATCTACCTTGATGGTCACACGGAGGTCGAAAACGTGATCATCGACAAAAGAATAACTTACTTCGAGTGATGTTGCGCGTGACACTGATGGTTTGATACCAAACGTTCTTGTAGCAGCACTTCAGTTCTTCTGCACAGCACTTGCCCTTGTCGAAAACCACTTCCTCGTGCGTGATGGATACATTGGCGACAGCCGCTTGACGCATCAGTGACTTGGCTACAGACTCCCACGCGGGTTCCCACAATATAGCAAACTTCTTCCAGTCGTAGTACTTGAGTAGCGCTAGGATGGATTTGATGACCTACGGAAATCGAAATTATCTAGCTGAACATAAAATCTGCGCACACACATAAAGAAGTTTGCCACTAACATTTTTGTAACAACTATACTCACACTTCTAGTACAATGCTTGACAGAAACCTTACCTACGTTGAATACCCGCAAACATTTTTTTTTGGATATTCACGTACTCTTTTTCAGAACATACGAGTTTTACTTCGATGGTGGCGATTAAGACAAATTTCCCTTGCGAATTGCAGTATTTACACAAAGAAGGGCGCGATATGTGATATAAATTGAGGACCGCCTGGGATATCTTTATATACTGTAGACAATCAAATTTCATTTGAATTTTTAAACAATTTATAAAAAATAGTATTACACTTAGTAAAAAGTAAGATAACAATTCCTAGCCAATTAAGCCAAGAAAATAATCTTTACAAAGATACGCATTAGCGATTTAATGATGTTAAACGCCTGTCCCATCTGGATATTCACGAAATTCAAGTGATTGCAGTGATTAAAATGAAAAACTGATTCCGTTTCATGTTAGAACATAAACTCGTCAGAAATATTATTTAGCAAATGTATTTCGAACTATTCTTCTTCAAAAAAATGTTTAACACTAAAACTCATACGTTTATTTTTTAGTTTCAACAATAGAATTTTTTTTTCTTTGATGATAATGTTTCACAAATATTAAACGCATATTGTATTCCATTTGTGAAAATAAAAATACAATATTTTACTAATTTTGAATTCCTAAACAGTTTATCGTTTAACTTTTAAACTAATATATTCATAGTTGTTGCATCTAATCTTTGGTTTAGGATGGTTTTTGATCCTTTATTTTACAAAACAGATATCTTGACAAATTCCATTATTACCTGCCTTTCGGAGAAACGAGTTAGAAACCTAACATTTCAATGATAAGAACGACGGTTATAGTGAGTAATTCTTATACCTTAAAATATGAATAATATTAATTAATATATTATCATCTTTTTTAATGATTATTTTTCATTATACTCGAGATTTATCAGAATATCTTAAAGTAATAAATTTGGGACTTATGTTCATATTCTGTATAATGTTATGTAGAGGGGAATTTTATTTGCAAACAACTTGTATAGTGTGACGAATCTTTGAAATTAATAGTACGTAAAAATGGAAAATTAAACCCGAAAGAAAAGTACAAACATTATAGATTTTATGTATAATGTAGAAAGTTTAAAAGCATGCCATTTTTTTTATAATATTGAAGAAAATACTTGTTTTCATTTCACAATACATGCACAATGTATTACCTTATTCAGTCTCGTAAGTTAATCCAATCTACGTCGTAACTGAATCTATAATAAATGCTGCTTTGTGAAAGTAATGAGTAAGTGATGACACGAGAATGACAATCGTAATTTAACCATCATGCCATCATTCGACCAAATAACTTCTATACGCAATCTATATTTACCTGCTTGTTGGGAGGTTCTGTCCGAATAAAAGTGGTGACAACAGGGTCCATCTCATCTGAACAATGCTGCAACATACAGAGTGCGAAGTTAGTTTTTGTACAATAGAAAATAAAGAAATATGAGATAATTGTTAATTTTTCTTAGAATTATTGTTAATAAAAGAAATAGCTTTAATATTAACCGGTTTAACTTTTCGAAAAGGACCATTATATTCAGGATCCCTTCTGCAAGAGAGAGTATTTTCATAATAATTTCAGATCATGATTTGTTTTTTGAATTGGGACTTTTGAGCTCGCCAACATCGAGGTCATTAGAGCCCTAGATCATGAATTGTTTTTGGTTTCACATTACTCACTTGAATGAGAAATCCCTTTGATATATTCATTTCTTATTCGTGAAAGTTGGAGGGGGGAATCTATGCCGGGTAATTATTACGATAACGAATTGAAAAGATGATAGAAAATGTGAAAATAAGGGAGTTAATCAATACAGCACATTATCGAAAAAAATGTACATATTCAATCAATTACCAGTTTTTCCTAATGTCTAAATTTAATGGCATGAAGTGTATTTAAAACATCATCGAATTTATGTATGCGCAACAAGCAATTTAAAGAACGCGGGAGAGTTGACGCTCTGCTTGGAAATGAAGTTTGTTCACAGTCTCGCCGACAGATAGCTCCTCTGTCCTCTAAATACGCTTCTCTTTAAATTCAGAAGTCAAGCGATGGTTTGAAGTGGAAGATTATACATTTTTCAATTTTTTTGTGAATAACAATTTAATTGGTTTCGCTAAAGGATACAATTAGGATATTCGATTAGTTACATATCGTACTCCGCGTTAAATTAAAGATTAACATCTAAATTATCCAACTGAGTTAGTTTTGTTTACGATCAAGTAGCACGAAAATATCGTAAAGTAGAAATAAAAGGAATAATAGAAAGGAAAATGTGAAATAGTAATAATTTTTTCGCTACAGACAATGAATTAAAATGATAAATAACACTGATAAACAGAAACTGATTTCGGAATATAATTTTATGCAAATTGTGGTAAAACTAATTTAATTTCTGCATTATGTACCTGAAATATGTATCAGGAAAAGATAACGTTGATAAAGTAGGAAAATAATTTTGAGCAATTAAAAGTGCTTCAGGAATCTGATGAATTGTATACAGAATATATGAAACTATCCGCATTTCTCTTCCGTATTGCGGGTTGCCTCACTGCAGGCGCTCCCAATGAGGGAAGTCTGATTTCACGACAAAACGACGAACTTGCTTGCTAGGTCAAACTTGCTAACAGCTTGGTTAGAACATATGGTAATGAAGTGGAAGATTTAATCAGATGCAGCCGTGGGTGATATGCTTTAGCGGCCCTGTATACAGCAAATGACATCAAGTGTTCAAGAGGAAGAAAGTGTGGAGGAATAGAATGTGCAATATGAGAGGAGGACGAAGAGGAAAAATGATTTACATTTTCACTACTATTAATCGTATTCCAGAGTACTACGTCACGTGTGCAAACACTTTATCTAGGCCAAAATTCTGGCTGATACGTTATATCGTTAAATATAGTTTTATCTATTCTATATTATCTATGTCTTAAAATTTAAAATAATTTCATAAATTAACCATTACATATAATAAAATAAATGCTAAAAATATTTGATTTGGAACACTTCCTACACATATCATGACGACTAGACACGCCTAAATTAATCCGAAATAATCTATGAAATTCACACGCAAGATGAATTATTTTGCAAACGCTCCTAAAATCACGACGTAAGTGAAGCCTCAGTTATTATAAATTTACATTCGTTCAGGACTAGAGGAATACAAAAAATAAGCGAAAGAAGTAACATATAGGAAGGCGTTGCATCATGTTCCATCGAGAAGAGGAGAGGGAAAATAAATAAAGTGGCTCAAATAAAAAACGAACTGCAATAAGTTTTATTTCCTGTATCGCTAACGAACTGAGTAATCAATTTGAATAGCATCAAATTATTTTCTTCAAAACCTCGTCGTCTTAACATCTTTGACGACGTTTAGTTTGTAGAGTTAAAACTTACTTCACTTTTTCATGCAATTACATAAAAATATTCATTAGAAAGATTCACTGAGGCGAACGTAGGGCGAAAAAGTCAAGACGCAGTTACTTCTTCACTTTTCGATGAATGATATTGATCATTGTGCCAGAAACGCATAAGTAAATTTAAAAAAAAGATACTACACATATTTTATTTCACACGGAGAATCTTGACAGAGTTGTATACATTATAATTTTACTGTCAATTCAACTTCGGTTTTTATCAGGGTTTCCTCTGCGTAATTTTTTGTTATAGGCGGAAAGGTTGCTTGATTCCACAGATTGCTTAATTATTCCATTGTCATAAAAATCAGTCATTGTCCTAAAAATACGCAATTTTTTATGATTTTCGGGAGAATAAGTTAGTTATTCAGCAATAAAACTGCATAATCTCTGAATACTTTGACAACAATAAAACGTTCTTATTTGGAGCCATGTAATATTTGCATACTCTTAGGAATGTTGATTGATTTATCTAATGGTAGTGCTATTACGTTTATGATTATAATACTAAATTACAAACTTTTTATGGACATACAAGTGTATTTTACGCACAACGTTTCATCAACAGGTTTTCGACTTCGTTTGTTTAACGAATGCCATGTATCCATTAAAATGTGTTGACATTATTGAGAAACATCGAACAAATTCACAAACATGTTGACGAAACGTGAGTGAAATATAGATATTTGTCTACAAAAGGTCATAAAATGTAATAATTTTACATTTGAAGCGAATTTCCAGTTTTTGAGAGATCTTCGTTGGTAGTCAATAGAATACTTAATAATTCCATGTAATCTGGACACAAAAAATCCACAGGACGAAATGATAGAACCTCCAGGAGAGCTCCACGGTATCATGTAACGAGAGTGAGTGTAAAAGAAAACGCAGGAAGTGAAGCAGGAACGTGGAGCATGTTGCAAGAGAGATGAATGAAGGAAGGAATAGGATAAAGAGAACGGAGGATCTCCAGGGTAGTGAGGTCAGAGCGAGCTCAGAGAGTGAATCAAGCATCCCGACGGGCAAACGAGATGACGCACTAGACGATAAGAGAGGGAGACCGGATTCGTTCATGCGAATACCCTGCAGCTTCCCTCCTCTCCCCCCGCTCTTCCTTCACCCTATGAATTGTTCTCGCCAGGCTTCTTCACGCCTCGTGCATAGAGCTTCATCCACCCTCCTCAGGCATCGTCCTCGCTTTCCACTCGCGAACTCTGACCTTTGTGATGTTGCTGCTGCACCTTCGAAATTCGTTTCACGCGAAGCACCCGACCCTTCTTTAGCTACCTTTGCGGTTCTTCGTCTCCGTTATTACACTCGAGTGCCATATTTGTCCTTCCTTCCCTTCTTCCTCTTCTTCCCTTCAGTCATTCATACCTGATTCTCCTTATGACTCTTGGAGATGCTTTCCTTCACTCGTACATTCCCCTGGAGGGTCGTTCCGTGAAATGAATATTGACGAATGCGGAGATAGAAGGGGATGAAATGCTTCACGACAAATATTACCCCGTGAAGTGGAGCTCCCTCTTCTTGTGACAAAAATGTTAGCAGGTCAGCAAACGGCCGGAAATAACTTGATATTTTCGCTTTTCTCGAAACTGATGAAGGATATGCAAAAGTGCATTTTATTACGTAGATACACCGAGGAGTCAGAATATTTTTGTTAATGTTATATTAATATTAATAGTGTTTTTATAGTATTTTCGTCGGTCAGGAAGACTGTACAATATATAGTATTTTCCTGACCGGTGAAGGAAAGGGCGAAAAGTTTCATCTTATCTGTGAGTGACAATACAATTAATACAATTATCTATAAACCTGCTTATTTACAAGAAGTTAAACGTATCGCTTAAATTTAAAGATTTCCATGTACATGTGATGTTGAATGATTAATGTTCAGTGTTCAATGTACCTTAGTATTATAAATCAATAAATGAAAATATCATTAAAGAGTCAATAAATGGGCGACCCGTGGCGTAGTGCCTAACGCACTCGCCTTCTACCTCTGGGGAAAGGGGTTCAAACACGGTCCGATCGAAGTAGAATTCGAGGTGGTGTACGAAGCGGTGTTCGCGACAGGTTTTCTCGGGGTTCTCCCGTTTCCCTTGCCTATCATTCCACCACAACATTCACTCATCATCATTTACCCCCGTGTCATTTATTAATCACACGCCCCCGGGGAGGTGCGACAGAAAGGGCATCCGGCACCCTGAAATTCCCCAGTCAGCCAAATCAAGAATCCCCCTATCTACCATCCCCATCTATGCCGACCCTGTCTAGCACGGGATTAATAAGGGCGAAGAAGAAGGCAATAAGGCACATTTCTGAAGTCTTCATAACTTACTTAATAAAAATTGCCTGTTTTACACATATATTTAGGATTCTTGCTCAAATATTTGTTCCTGGAAACAAATATTATTATAATTTCTTAAATACTGAACACTACTCTCGTTAATTCTGGAGAAAATGGGTCATATTAAACTCTTTTTATAGACCCACATGGTGGCGAGGCCTCTTCTATCTTGTTTTTCGTCCTCCTATCGAAACTTAATTGAACCCCATGGACGTGGAGCATCAGGTGGAGTTTTATCAGGTAATTGCCGATCTGACTGGTTTATGGCCGAAAGATCGTGTCTCCAATACATCGGATGATGCAGGTGGTCATATCAATCTCACATAATTATGTAATGTTAAAATTCTTCACAGTATGAATTTCAAATTGAATACATGTTTTACTGAAAATATGGATTGCAAATATATTTAATTAGCTTCGTTTAAATAAACATTGACGGAATAATAATGTAATAAACATAAACGTAAGACTTTTTACGCATTGTTCCCCATTAAAATATGAGTTGTAAATGTGCAATTACGTTATAGAAAGAAATATGGAACATATAATTGTATTGAAGATATAATAGTATAATCTCAGAAAGGTTGAACTGTTTTAACTTTTTATACAATTTCCACAATTTTATGGCGTTTTAAAAATTCCCATTGTAATTCATTTCTTTATTCAAAAAGCTAAAATTTTGAAAAATACTATAACATAAAGTCTATCTTCTTTTTACTTGTGTAGCAAATAAAATTCATTCAGGCTATCCCAAATCTTTCACTGCAAAGCAACAAGTTATAAATATTTTAATTCAACTTGAAGAAATGAATATTGAATAGGAAACAGCTTGCTTTATATTATCCAACATTTATTAATATACTAGTTGATTATCCAGCGTTGCCCCGGATTTTTTTAAGAACACTCTTCTTTCACTCAGGAAAAAACAAAATTTATCTGTATTGTAAAATCAAAATACATTTACACTTACTGGTTTTAAAAACCAGTATCCTAATTTTTTCAAATTGATAATAATAAAAATTTAATATAAAACTAGACTATACTCTCCACCTTCTCAAGGGCACCGTGCCGGTCGAATTTTCGCTTCTGAGGCATGACGCGGCTGCACAGTTTCATTAAAATGCTTTGTAAAATCGAAACAATTCGCCGAAAGTTTACAATTTAAAAACGTTTTTTACCTTTGTTAAATATACAAAACAAATAATTCATTGAAATTGATGATTATTAATTTTTCCTTATTAAATTACTCTTTTAAATTGAAGTATTTTAACACTTCTATTTTTAATAACGTTTTATTGATAACTCAGGTTAATTTTTAAAGATAAACATATGCAGTCGCGGAAGTTTTTGTAGAATTCTTTGAGGCATTCATACTTATCACCAGAGTAATCGTTTAAGCATCGTATGCAAATATAACTCTTTCTTTCCCGATTTTATCGACTCTGATTGTGGAAAACCATTTCTATATTTATCACACATTTAAAAAAATAAAAGTTAACCTATGTTTTTCTGGATATTTAAATTATCTTGTAGCTAAATTTCATCACAATCGGTTCAATGGTTAAGTCGTGATCGGGTTGCAAACAGACACACTTTCGCGTTACGTATGTGTACAATAGTACGAAGTATATAAAGTATGAATGGATAATTTATAAGCACTTACGGAAATAGTAAAAGATATAACCATTTATATCGATAGAACAGAAATTTTCCAAGTACAATTGTTTTCCCTCATTATACAGCGATAATAATGGATCATGTTAGATTTCGTAGTTTATGCGTAATTTAACAACTTAAGTGTTTTTGTTTTGTTTTACCCTAAACACTGAGAATTGAAGAAACCCGAATAAATGGATATTTTTTTGTTTTCTTGTCGAACTTCAATTGCAACACCAGTATTCCTTCATCTCAGATATGTTTTAAATGGACATTTTACGAGTAATAATTGCACATTTAATCAGTCATGTCTAGTGAAACAAGTAGCATGCATCGTAGATAATCCATTAGTCATAGACTTGCACTCATTACCTGGAATTACGACCTATCTTCTTGTTTTACGTCCCGACATAAATACCCAAAGAAATTAAAATTTCGATCGAAATTTCAAAATATATTTTTTAAAGGTTTTTTGCAATTAAAATGTAAAGTATGGTTAATATCGATGAATTACAATAACAGTACAACAATTAAAATTGGCAACTAATCAGTTGATGTGAATCTTTACTCACATGTCTGTTTCTGGGAAGCTTACGAAAGTGTCCGCCAGAGTGCGATTGCGTTATCTGAGGCGGACAATCTACTGAACGCATAACCTACATGACCGAATCTAGAAATAAAATTATTAAGACGCTATGAATAGTATTGTTTTCAAATACATAACCTAAAAGTAAAATGAAAACCAAAGAGTTCAGAGGTCCTGACTACGAGCTTTAATTACTTCTGTGTAATGCGAATGTTAATATGGAATACAAATATGTTCTTTCTGCCTGGATTTTAAAATAATTCTTAATTACGTACATGGTAGCATACGATACTGGTAACTGTGTGTATTCTTGTATGTTTCCTTCGCGGTAGGTATTTAATTTTTGAAATAAACAAAAGTAAAAATTTAATACCATGAAAATAGAGAAATTTGGAAATTAACACAAGAATTTAGAATATTATATAAGAACACCGGGCTCAAGCAAAATTAGCTTAATAGATCAAGACCCGTTGACAGTTTATTTAATAATCATTGTAGGGTAAAATATATCAATCTTCAATATCATTTGTTCTTTCAATGTTGATATAACTCTTCGTATGTTTAACAGAACAAAAAAATAATTATTTTATTTGTATGTTTGCTGTTTGTCTTATTCGGCATTGACCGACTAGAAGCAATAATTTTTACCATGGTATTTAAAACAGAAGTTATAGAGTGGTTTTAAACTATGGTTTTCTCGGTGGTCAAAATTGGACTGGCTGGATAACGCTCGGTCAAAATAGCCAAGACATTTTTTTTTCAATTATAATTGGAAACTGATTTTATACGGATATTATTTAACACACCTAGTAGAAGCGTTGGATAGTTTCGTTTCGCATCTTAAAATATATATGCGTATAGAATCAGCTACCTGTTGTATAAGAGGACACATCAACTCATTTTAAAGCTGATAATAAACGGAGGCATTCAACTGAAAGATAACAAGACCATTTGTATCCGAAGACATCTTTACATCCGACAATCTTTACAGCACACTTAGATTCTTTTCTAGAGAAACAGAGAAGAACCAATCACAGTTTCTAAATACACACCTGACGATTGCATATAGTGATATAAAGGAGGTTATTCTTCATTTTCAAAAAGCGTTCTCTTCTTCAAAAATATAATTGGTGATTAATAATTGTTACGTATTTGGCATCAACACCCTAAATATATTCAAAATTAGATGAAAATTTCAGGTAGCAAACAAAGCGATTTTTTTTGGTCTGCTATGTATGACATTTCTCAGGTCAGTTTACATCATATTCTCAGGTAAACAGACGCAATTACCTTACCTATTGTTGGATTAGAATAATGATTCCTAAAACATAATTCAATGTGGCGTCCAACATACAAAAATTGTAAAATTTTGATTGAAATAAAATGATTTTTCGTATTAAAAATATTGCAGTATTGAAATAAACAAATTCATTTTAAAATGAATTTTTGTTTTCTAGTTTCCAAATTTTCATTAAACTTTTTTCAAAACTTCTATCGATAGTTGATTTGGATAGCTATCATGCACGTTCCAGTTCGTGTCAAAAGCGAAACGTTAGGGAGCAACTGGTTAAGGAGTAAGTAAGTCGTAAAGAATCTTGTACTGTGGTCTCTACGATTCCACACTGCTGCTTGCTGGCGAGTGTTTACCGAAGTCCGCTGACGTCATTGCGACAGATGGCCGAGATCTCCCACGCCGCGACTCGGGTCGGAACCCAGGAGACGACAGAGGTCCACTCTTAGAAAATTTATTCAAGGAAGGAGGCTATTCGGAAAGTGGACATTTCCCGATAATTCACTGAGGCGTGGTACATGAACGCATGTGAACACGAAACGTTGAGACTGTTCAACTTATGTTTACTTGATAAGTGGATTACACGTCCTATTTAGCATCTGCATAAAATTTACTCAATAATCTGTGGCGCGGACTTAAAACTACAAATATTGTTTTACTGCCTTTATTAAAAAAAGCAGGGCTTCGAAAATAATATTAGTCATATTTTCGAAAGTGGAACAGTACACTTAACAATACTGCCAAATTGAAGGAAAATTGTGATGCAAATTAGATTGCTGGAGTTTAGACGAAAGATGACAGAGACAAGTGTTTCTGTTTCATTTTTTATGTCAGTGCAACATATTTTTCTAATTTAAAAAAAGTAGCGATGTTTTTATTTCTACAGAAAAGGTTCGAAATAAATTTTCAATAAAGAAAATATGGTAACAGTGATCCCTTCAAGAATCATTTCCTCAATTTTTGACTATTCTAATTTTTTACAAAGTTATGAATGTTCTTTTGGTGAAAAAGATGTTATTTTGCATCAACCAGTAACCGATGTAGGAAAAGCACAATCTACTCGGTCCACTAATCTCAATTTATGCAAAAATTGTGAAAGTAATAAAAACAGTTCCTATTACTTTCTCGATGAATTTTACTACGTTGTGCTACATCTATCGGCAAAACACCGGCAGTCATATAGAGTAGTTCTACATATGTAAGTACTCTTACACAATAGCTCGAATGACCTAGTCGTTGGCGAGCCCTAAAGCCCCAATAGAAAGTACTCGTACTTTCAATTCCATCGATGAAAACACGTTTATTTTTGTATTTTTTTCGGATCCTTATTTCCATTATTTGTAAATGCGTAATTTAATACTTTACTTTAAAATTTCATTTTAATTCTTTCTATCAAACACAGGCCCCCCAGGGGACTAACATCTAGTAAGTACGTGTTTGGCGAACACGGGGCCCCGAGCTGAGTCTGGCATTACTTCCACTTACTTGTGCCATGCTCCATCCTTTCTCTTTTCTGACCTCCCTTGGTCACCTCTTCTTCTTTTTGATCCCGACGCTATCAAGGTTAGGGTATCTTTCATTTTCCTCATTCCTCTCATTTTTTGTCCTACTCCTTATTCTTTGCCCCCCCCTCATGTTATGTACCCCCTTCATTTTAGCTCCCCCTCCATTTGATGTATTTTGTGAGATATGTTTTGGTGTGTTGTAAATCAGGAGGGTTTTTAGTGGGTATGGTTGAATCATTCGACGAGTCCCACACACGGGGAGAGTCATGTTGGCTCTCTCTAGTGCGTAACTGCATTTTCCCTACCTGTACAAGTTTTTCGGGCTCCAATGACCTTTGATGTCGACATGAGCCGTAACACCCCACGAAAAAGAAAATCAAACACAGTAGAAAAGGCACAAATATGTAACCAAGGTCTGAGACGTCGCAGAAGATTTTTATCGTGAAAAGTAATGGGGAATCGCCACGAATAGCACATAACGTCAAAATTACCAGCATCTTCATCTTCGTAAATATTTCGTCAAAAACTCAGACCAATATCCATGGCGGAGGAATATAGAAATGGTATTACTAGTAATTAATTTCAAACGGGAAGTACAAAGTCCTGTAATAATTTATTGCGAACTCCCCAGAACAACAAGCTAAATCGCCAAAGATTTTATGAACCGTCTCACACGGGTCTTATTTTCTAGGTATGTTGAGATACACTCCTTTAGATCCTTATTCAATCATACTAGAATGTAAATATAATTTAAGATTTTAAAATTCTGAAAGTATTTAAGTAATTTATGAGTCATCACCAACAATTTGATATCATAATGTACTACAATAATATGGATTATTTAATGAATATCTTTTTTAAATTTTGAAAGTTTTTGTAGCACGTTAATTGATTATGTAATTACTATTATTTTACTTTCTTGATATACAATGTAATAAAAATCACGATGAAATTAATAAGACTACAACTATTTTTTACCGAATAGAAGTAAGACATTGCAGACTTTCATGGCTTTTCAAAACTTTCAAGTGAAAAATACAATAAAATTTATAGTGAAGTAAAAGATTATAAATTACTATAATTTTATTGTTATGACGTATACATTGAACCGTTGGTCGAGTGATGTCGAGCAAAGGGAAATTACATCGCCGAAGGTCAGAGTGATCCTGAGCTTCTCCACGTACAATTAATAATACTATTCCAATAGAGAAAGAAAGTATTGACTGCAATAAAGTTTCGAACGGTTGCAAACGCTGCGCTGCGGTGGGCGGGCAGGCGGGCGATCATATCGTCCGTCGCGCGTACCAAGGTCTCCGACAGCTATTTCTGTCACGCGCGTAGCCTTGCGCTCGTAGATAACGCCATGCGCTGTGCAGCCGCCTCCGTCGTCGCCTTCAGCACACAGATAAGCCTCGAGCGATGCTCTGTGCTTGTTTGTACTCTGTTTGCTCTCTTCTCCGACACGCGCGACTCATCTCGACAAATGAATAACAACGGTCACCGACTCATGAATAGGAAAAGAGGTTGAGTCTTTGTGCATGAATAAGGATATGCCAAGGAAAATGAGACGCTTCTCAACATGCTCATACCGCAGTTGGATACATCCAGAGCAGCGTATCCAGGTGGGGGCGGAAAGGCAGTCCGCCCCGGGCCTCCACTTGTAAGAAATCTCAAAAAATGCAAATTTTAACACAAATACTCTCTTAAAACTTTTTATAAGAGTAAAATAAAGAAGATTTGAGAATATTTGATGTTTATGAGTGACATGAAGATGGGAGCTTCTCAAAAGACTTCCGCCCCAGACCTCATTAGATTTATGTACCCGACTGGTCCAGAGCAGTTCATGTCAGTGGATACTTAAGAGTTACTCCACAGCCGCGTTTTGGGAGAGTCATGTGTTTCCCTAAAACCTCGTTATTTTACTTTCGATTATACGTCTACTCTAGAAGGAAAATACTGCAATTTTCCAAAGTAATTCGAGATATCTTCATTTCTTAACACTGAGAGAAATAAAGTGGGAATCTTGAATAAGGAATCTGAACAAGTTCAGGAGAAACAAAATATTGGTAAAATACCCAGAATTTAAAGGATGTACTCCCTTGGTAACGTTATTCATCAGTGAAAAGCAGAACGAAATCCTTTCAGTAATTTCTGAGAAAACATTTTTAAACTCCAACATCTACAGACAGTCGCGGTATTTTATCGAAAAAAAAAAGAAAAAAAGTGAAGAAGCAATTAGAAGCATGTACTTACAAAGGAGAACATTGGGATGTTCCAAGAGTGCGTCACGATGCTCTCCACATGACAGAAACCCTCTGGTCCAAAGATGGCTGCGATGCCTTCACATACCATCTCCGTGATGGCTCGTGTCGCTGTGACAGTGGTGCTTTGGGTGTCGTTCCACCGGAGATTCAGTCTCACCCACGGCAGCATTAATGAGTCATTATTCACCTGCGGAAACAACATTCACAGAATTATTTTATAGAGATGTAATTTTCCAACTCTACAACTTGGCAGTCAACCATAAATTATAACACACTCTAGAGGAAGAGGATAGGTCATATCGTGACACTACATCAGGGAAGGGTATGGGGTGTTACACTTGTGTTACGTTACACTAGCTTTAATAAGGTATTTTTTGGGAGCCAGTTTTTAACCTTAAAGTTCATCCCTGCAATCCACGTACTCACCCGCTCAATGTGAGAACAGAGTAATGTGGAACGAACAATTAAAGCGGTGTACGTAATTATTGGGGAATGCGGTAGGAGGTATCGTTACAGGTGCGTTACGACAGTGAGAGAGGTGTTATTTTTGCGTTACGTAATTTAAGGATAGCCCCTTAAGAATAACACTTTAATTTATAATAAACCTTTAATTTTTCAGGATATCATAATACACTCGTGAGGAATCGGAGACAGCTGCTACGTTGGACAAGGAGTCATGCTGTCACCACGGAGAACGAAATAATTCGGCGATCCACGGGACTGGGATATTGTATATCGTATCATCGGAGTGATAGTTGAGCGCTGTATGCACAAGATGCGAAATGATCGTGGCTAAAGCATGGGTGTTCCATGTGTGAGGTTCCATTGCCCGAGGTAATGTGGGCTGTGGGTTTTTTATGCGGCACTCTGTGCAGGGTTTACAATAAATTCCTCGATTTTCGGAAAACACCACCACCCTAAAGTCAACTGTCGTGGGTAACTACGAGTTTGGGATTGGGGTCACCGTTGCCAGTCTCATTTTTATTTAATTTATAATTTATTTGCTTTTTGTTTGTCTGTTACTTATTGTAACAACAGGTACACGGGGAACAATGTATTAGAACAGTCGCCAATTCAATGTTGGACAACAACCGGTGAACAGCCCAACCATACAGAACAAGCTCCTCCGTCGTCAAGCGCTACGTGCTACTAGATCTATCTTGCTTGTCTGTAATTCAATTGCTCATGCGAGAATATTTCTCTTATTATATCCACTCTCAACACGCACTGCTATGAAACTGGGAGTAACTTCCCCTCATTCTCGATACAAAAGTCGCGTCGTATCGTTATAAGGGACTGGATATTTATGAATACACATTAAACAGGGATATTAAAATTCTTAAATCATGTAAGCGGTAGGAGAGAGAAATAAATGAAGTTTGTTTTATGAGACAGGCAAATAACATTCTTATCGGTTGAACTATCGCTCTCCAATAAACTAAATAGCAATGTCACTCTCATGTTCGTTGAAGAAAAATCTCATACTTTTTTCTTTATCAGCACACGGAGACACTCGTGTACTTAATAAATGAATGGTTTTAAAACTTAATACAGACATTATGAAAATAAAATTATATGTATCTACCTTAACAATACGCTGAATTTATTGACAACAAAAATTATAACCTAGTAAAAACACCAAGAGAGTGATGTAAAACCTTTTATAATAGGAGAAGAAAATAGACGGAAAATTTTCAAAATAAGAATATTACGGAGAAAGTAGTCTACCCCGTTTTGTGTGGTAGAGATCATGACAATTATTAAAGAATAACGAAATTAAATTAATGGCGTTGTTCCTTTACCCCTAATCTCATTAATTATAGGATCTTTCAGCTCAAACAATCTTAGAAGAATTGAAAATGTTTATTTTTAGAGACCACATAAACTTAAAATCCCTTCATTAATGAGTCCCTCGCTGTGACTTCAATTAAAACCGCCGTTGGTGCTAAGTCCTCTCTCTGTGGTAACCTTGGAGAAGGCTGATATTGATTCTGCAGAGGTCAACAGCACTAGACGCGTTTCCATGAGCTAATCCATCGACTTGTTTCAACAGCAATATGGAGGCACTTTTGCCTCCTTCGACTGAAACGTTTATGTCAGAGTCAAGAGCGTAAAATATGACGGAAGATTCAATATTCGACCTCAGTTGTTCTGATAAAGAAGTTGCTTAGTAACCATCTCCGTCATTCCAGTTGGAAAACCAAGTCTACAGAGAAGGAAAGAAAATAATGACATCGATGAACATGACGCATATACAAATAAAATAAAATGTTAAAAATAATCAAGTTTATAAAGAAAATTTTTGTAGCTCAGATGGCACAAGAAACTGTTAGAAAAACTAGTTAGTGAAATCGTAGAGCAATTATATTACTTCCAGTTTCGTAATTTAATATTTCTGTGAACTATAAAGAAGGAAAAACTTTTAAAAGTCCTCAAATTACATGACAAACCTAGCAAAAATTATTTCCTGTCCTAAAGGACAGATAAATTTTTTATCTCATTTCATGTTTTAATCTTCAAGTAAAGTATTGCCTATGGCTTTTCATGAAAATTTTTGGGACTAATTAAAGTACTTTTTATTAAGACCGTATAAAGACCTTCACAATAATGGAGAAAACGTTGTTCAAAATAAGCATTTTTACTGGTAACGAATAGACAAGCTTTGAAAAAGCATATTTTACACTTATGACGTAAATTAGAAAGCTGAGCAGATAACTGAACTCTATCATACGTGGTCATACGCAGTTTGTGGTGTTTTTTTGATATTTCATCATTTATTTATTTATCTCAGTTCCATAATTTCAGAATAATTGAATTTTATCTAGCACATTTTCTCACTCGTAATGGAACTCTACTCATTGGAATACATTCAAAAAATATTTTAAGCAAGTTTTAGGATGTTTTTTAGAACACTCTGATATTTCAAATTATTACCCTTATCGTTTAATTTTCACTGTTTCTTAGAATTACGTGTGTGTCTATTTACCATGTTAAAAATCTATCAACTAATATCAACGAAATTGTTTTGTCATTTTCCAATAGATTTTTCAGCACAACGAGCTTTGAGTCTTTGCATGATGTTTGCCTCACAATAAGAAAGGAAAATTTGAAAAAAAAACCGACTCTATCTTGATCAGAACTTCAAAAGAAGATAAAATTATCTGGACAATGAATTGATGTTATGAAAACCAATATAAGCATTCCGGGCGACAAAAAAAAAGTTAATAGGAATTCTATTCGATCGTTCACAGTAATTCGGATTCAAAATCATTTCCCTGCAGTGACATCCAAAATGTGACCAAATACGTGTCTTGATATGTATCTTGGTATATTTTTCGTTTAGTTTTCATACGAGTATCGAGAAGCTCATTAAATGCATCAATAGTCATATTATGGAAACAAATACTGATACACAATAATATCGGCATCAGTTCCCCCAGTTTTTATCATAATATCACAAATTAAGTACTGAATATGATCTTCAAAAGAGATTTGCATTTCAGATCTCGTCTCTAGATCTTATATCGATACACACAGAAAGAATTGAGTAAATATCAAGGAAATAAATTTGAGCAAACAAATATTTAGCTGCCTGCGCAAGAATGGAACTAGTAACAGTAATCAACCATTCCCATCGCTCTATTGAGTAAACAAGTGGCGAATTGTTCACTTCTCATGATGATATGATGTTAGTCCCAGAGAGAATTGAGCGAAAACTCAACTCTTCTGTAGCTCAATCGCTCGAGCAAATTAGTCCAAGATGTAGGTTGGATCAGGACCATGATTTTAATATTTGTTAAATTTAATATTTGCGTTTTAATATTTGCTAATTTTTCTGCAAATTATTATTTAGTTATTTAACCATTCATTCCTTAATCACAGCATGCAATTTTAATTTCTTCGAAAATAAAATAAATTTGCGGTCGACAAAAACATCTATCTCAAAATGCTTCATCCTCGTAAAGAACCTAAGACACTACACTAGTAAAGTATAACAATTTTGAGATATTTTGGTTGACTCATTTTAATGTCTGGTTCTACTATACAGTAGTTTGTACGCAAGACATAAAAAATGTATTGAAAAGAAATAAGATGTTGAGTTAATAATTGAATAAATGTAAGAAATCTTGTAATGGACGACATAAATTTAACTTTCCACGCCATTAATTCTTCACTTAGCTAAACTACCTCCGACTGACATTCTCCTGGGAGCACGGTACGATCGCCGACAAGGGACGCACGGCCTGCGTGTCACCTCCACGTCCACAGCTCCTTCAACTACATGGATGACACGCGACAGCGGAAGTGGTGCACAGTGGGCCACGGCGACAATCGTAGAACGTAGAATCGTAGATCGACAATGGGTAGAAAAATTCACACGAAAGGTCAAACGTTTTCATCAAAAAAATACATTAAATTGCATTCTTAAATTGAAGGGTAACTGACAGCGATGGTGTAGTGGTAGTCTCCTAAGACATGAAATAAATAATCAACCCTCACTTTTTTATAACTATTCAACAAGACACTGTGAATATACTGCATGAAAGTATAGTGAATTTACCACACCTATATATAGTATGTTTACAGTAACGGTATTGTGAATTTACTTCAAGACATACTAGTTTTACAACACGAACGTACTGTAATTTTACAGGGAAGCGAGGGAAAAAAATTATCCAGTATTGTACTGCTACCACAACAGTAGATCGCGCACTTTCTCATGCTGTGATTTGACGTTAAATATACAAAGAAATATGACCACACAATTGAATATTTAAACCTCACACTTCTCGGATATTTAATGTTGCTAGTTAAGGACAATAAAATTAACGGTTCAAAACATTCACCGCCATCACAGTCAGGGTGATTAACTTTCTTCTCTTAAAGAAATATATAGTTTCATACCATTTGTTCTTAAGCAATTCTTAGAATTAAAAATCGCATAGCACGCCGGAGATACACGTGGCAGAAACTCCTGTTCGTAATGATTGCTTATCAGACACTTTTTCCTCTGTCTGACTGCACTATACTCACTTGTTTGTATCAATACGAGTCATTCCAATAATATAATTTCCTTTTCCAAGCTCTCCGTCACGATTGAAACGTCACTAAATCACTTACATGACACTTTGCACTAAGCTTGTCCTAAGATGTAGGTATAAATAAATAATTGCTATTAGAAGATACGAAACACTTTCACAAGCTACATTACGATATGCCGTAAAATCACATTTATTGTATTCATCTTAAAACTGTGCAATTGTACTGTAAATATAACAGAATAAAATCGCCAAGTTCTTTAAAATTACAGCATTTTCTAGTTTTTCTAAAAATATATCAAATGTAAAATTGCGTCAATTTTTTTTGTAGACATGTAAAATTACTCACAATTCTAATAGTGTAACAGCAAAGAGAAGTAAATGAAAGGTGTGGTGTTGTCTACTAATACAACTTCTTATTCCTGTGATAGTACTTTTGCCTGCTTAGCTGGCATCATCAGTCTGACAATGTCAAGGGCAAGGGGATTTGTGACAATGCCAAATATCAAAGATACTTCTTTCATTTACTCTTTTTAAATTGAATACTAGTATCACGTCACCGATATCAAACGATGTAACTGGCAAATAATCATTAAGCTCATTAAGCTATCTCCTTTTGGATACTGGGAAGATGAACTATATGTGTATTGTAAAATTACAAACAATTCTAACAGTGTGGGATGGAAATTGAGTATTATGGCCCACAGCGTATGGACGGCAGTGGCAGAGACGGATATCGACCCATCCACCACTTCCGGTGGCGCCGCGCGTCGTCCACGTCGTTTCCACCTCACCTCCTTCCCCATCTCCAACTGAAAACCGACTAACGTCATACGATTCCTCAGCATTCATTTGCATGTGTATACATATTTACGAGCCCATTCGTTCCATTCAAATCTTTAGATTCACTTCTAACCTACTTCTTGAAGTTTAGATCTGACCAACGTGACCTTGGTGCAAAACATGACATTCTACTTCTATCTTCCAGGGATTAAATTAGCTCGAAACAATAATGGTTTGTAAGTGGTGTTTTTTAAACAAATAATTATTTATTATTTATTTAGTTTATTTTTTCGTCATGTCTCCAATCGCAGACATTCTACGACATCTACTGTTTACATTATTCCTTAGTCTGAATGTACAATCTATTTATCTTTTAGTGCCACCTTTATTCCATTCTTATATTATTTAAAATTCCTGCATCTAGTCTCAGTGGTTATTATGTCACGTCCAAATTTGATTATTGTATCTTCTGTCATCATTTTGTTAAGGTATTTGGTCCTCTCCAGTCCATACAGCGAGCAATCCCAGAACTTACGATCTCTTGTTTCCTGTCCTAACCACGCATAGTCTTCATTGTCAGTCAATCCAAATCTGTGCAAATATGTCCTTGTGTAGACGTAACAAATAATTGTATTTATCATGAGTAAATCTCTTTCACTTGTCCCCCTCATTGAGCAGGAGATTTCATAGAAACGTTTTTGATGCAGTGGTGGTCCATTACGGATCTGAAGAGCCATAATGCGACAGAAATACACAAACCTCCTACATAATACAGTAAGAATAGTTCTCTAATTATTTTCTTAAAAATGTTCTTTTGCAGTTTTGTAAAAGTTTAAAAAAATAACTTTTAAGACATTTTTATTTTGTTCAATTTTTTCGAAGCACATTGCAAAAATATTGAGACACTCCAGATATTTGGTTGAAATACGCGCGAGTGCCACGCCAGCCATAGTGAATTATTCCGCTCTAGTGGTCGGAGGATATGGCTGT
>NNCF01129960.1:0-11796 GCA_002313205.1 Laupala kohalensis
AAATAGACCTACGATTGGTCGAACGAAACTTCACCTGTCGAGGGGGAAGCAAGAGGAGAGAGGCGTTGCAAACCTAACAGATCCAAAACTGTTCAGAGCGTGGGACTTAGAAAAATAAAAGGGCCCATTTATTTTTCTGTCAGTAGTGTACGAACAATTATCTATTCCACTATGTCATTAGTAATGAATTCATGTTTCTATGGGTGTGTTAAATTCGCCTTTACTCGTGGGTTTAGGATTCACTTAAACAATATTATGTACAGTCTTTTAAGTTGTATGTGACCATACTTTTCCACTAGAAGCTTACATCGTATTATCACTGCAACGGGTACTTCACGGAATTATCCCAGAACTGTTACTGTTAAATTATCCTTCTCGATCTGAGTGTTCTTGGGGGGTCAAAGTGAGGATCATTGGGAATTTCACATTTCGATGGAACATTGGATTCGGAACCAACATAAGAAGTTTCATTGACGCACATGCAAACTATCTCCTCGAAATGTGATTCTGTTGCTAACTATCGTTTTATTTTCACTCCCGACGTATAAAAAATAGAATCTACTATAACGCCCCGATTATCTTCCGTGACTGTGTGAACCAATACACACATGTACTTTTCTAGTAAGTAGCGTAATTGTATAATTGATTTAGCTCGTCCCACAGCTTCGTCAGTACTTATAGTTCCCTGAATAGAGGAATATTATTTCCAATAATTCCACTGACTTTCAGTTTTCAAAAATTACCCCATCAGGGGAAATGGCTAACCAGGGTTTTTTTCCATTAACCACGAGACCAGTTTCAAATATTTTTTGTTCATGAATGATTCCCGCGCTTTCTCCTCGAATTTAATACAATGTTTGGTATAAATATTTGAGAATTCTTTTGTGTTTAATTCCCCGTTACATTTTTTGTAGCAATTGAGATTCTTGTTTGAGGTATATGTTAAATAATCTTAACACGTGAACCCTGTAATACGAATTTTTCTCTCACTTTTCGAAATAGAATGTTTCAATCGGCTATCTTTACATAGTTTTAGAATCCTGATCAAGAAGACTGATTTATTTTTTGCAGCAATCATTGGTAACATTATGATGGATATTTTTATGTACTCTATTAAATCACTTTTGTGATTGTCAAAAATCAATGAAAAAATCATTTCATCTGCTAGGGATATGTTATCCTCGTTGCATACAGTTGCAATGGGATCGTATCTTCTACTTTGTCCACTGAGTGGTGAATATTACGTACTTACGCGCGATCTTGTTTCAGTTAATACGTATAAAATATACGAAGACTCGGTGTTTGGAAAGTTTCCTGTAGGTATCTTTGGTTTCCGGTGAAACTTTTATCTTATCACTAGACATTGATTTAATTTGAAATTCTTGTTTTGAGAGCACTTCGCAAATAAAGTTAATCATTTCTGGTACGTTTGGGATGAATATTGGCGGTACTTCATGTTTTACAGTTGGTACTTCGTCATTGACATGCGTATCGTCGGAGCTTAGCACTTATAATCCCTACGCGGAATAGATTTTAGGGACTACATTTGAAACTTTTTGTCTTACCCTTCTGTTCTCTTCAAGGTCTTCTGTGTTAGATCTCTTCGTGCTCGTGGTTGAGTAATATTGCCACGAGCACTGTGTTAAATCAACGCGACCTTGTGTTGGCTTTGCGTTGCTGCTTGTACTGGGCTGTTAAGTAATGGTGAAGGCTGCGGCGGTTGTTGAAGTCGTCATAGGTGTGGTGAGAATCCTGATCTGTTGAAAACGCGACTTGTTGAAGATAACTGACAGATATCTTGTATTTCATTGATGTCGGCGCGAGCGTTGAGTATGACTTGCTCTGTTGGGCGGTCGTCACTCATGGACGTTTATGATTTTTACGACTGACTAGTGATAAATTGATTTTGCTATCAACACACTCGATACGATGAATAAAAGGTAGATCGGATTGGCCATGACCCTCGCGCGTCGCAGATGTATGACGGGTCTAGGACTTATCAGTAGAAGTGTCGAACAGTGAGCTGATAACGGATAATGAGGAACGAGAGAGCACGACCGCACCCTTCGAGCGCTTGCGACTGTTTTTCCAGATGAGTTGGGTTTCGAGTTTAAATAATTTTGTACAGTATTGTGAGACTGCATGTAGCTTCTTCATTTGATTCGTAGTATCATATTTATAGTGATGAGATACATGATCAATTAAATTTTTTTTATCGAATACATGTGTTTTGTATGACCTGGAGTTTCTTGTCCAATTTCTTGTTAAGATCATTATACACAGTATCACATTAGTCAATAAGTGGGTAGTTGTAGTTGGTAGATATTTTTGTAGAAATTTCAAGACATGGAAGGCCAATACACCGAGTATGACAATCTTAAGTCATAGTTTTGTTTACTTCAAAATTTCGAACATCTGAGTATCACTGAACAGGGTATTATTTAATAAAATGGGATATGCCTTGATACTCTAAGAATTTATAAGAAAGAGCCGAACTATCTTTGCTTGTGATTTGGAAGGATTAATTTTAAGACCATTTTTAGTGGACAAGTCTTGAATAACACTAATATCGTGGTTTACATCCTTAGTAAGTTCATTTATCTTGGTTTTCTTACCACTATCGTATATTTGAAAATCAGCATACATATGATGCGCACGAACTTTTAAGTTAATTGAGATGTCGTTTGCATGTATAAGAAATAACAACGATCCGAGGATTAATATCTGAGATACACCACTACGTGAATATTTTGTCAGATAATTTTGATCACTACTTGTTTACGGCATCTAAGATAATTGTTTACCCGCAGAATAATTTGTAAGATGCAGCTGATTCAGAGAAACCAATTTTTCGACATTTAGCTACCAACGAACCAAAAGCTTTGCTGAAATGAAAAAGTAAGAGCATAGAGACACTGCCATCGTCCAATGCATTTCGAATGTCCTCGGTTACTTTAAGCAACGCTTCTATTGTTTGTGTGCTCCTACAGGGGCCGACGTGAAAGAAAGGCCATGGCTCGCGAGCCAAAGAGCGTGGTCACGTGGTGCTAGCCTACAAGCGGACTGAACCATCATCCTAGTAAGGGCAAACCTAACCTTTATAATTGTTTATCAGTGCTTCTGTCAATAACGAGACTATTTGTCATATATTTATTCCATACGATGTAATAAATTGAAATTTCTATGAATCACGAAGCAGATTTAATGAACATAAAGTACAAACAATATCAAAATAAAATGAACTAAACAAGCTGGATAATTACAAAGTACTTCATTACATAAGCATATACACTTAAATGTTACGTCAACAGCATAATTACATAAACAAATTACAAAGCATCATCTTCAATAATCTGGACTTCAATATTCATATGAGTACTGTCCAATCATAGAAACTTGCACTAAGATTTTATTAAAATTTCCTCGCTGCATTGGTTTTGTCATAACTTGTATTATCTAGTTTCACAAAATTGTTCAACAGAATTTTACACCCTCTGTAGGAAACGTTCACAAACATGCTAATTCTACTTCTATTGACGCCAATTACGTAATCTAATTAAATAAATAGTTAAAAACGTATATTACCTTTTTTGGACGAATAATATTTCTTTCTTTTTGTTAAGAACTCACTACGTTTCTACGTGCGCCGTCGTCAGGTGATCGTAAATCCACGTCGAAACGTAGTGAGTTCTTCACAAAAAAATAAAATTGTTCGTCCGAAAAAGGTCATAAGCTTTTAAGTATTTATTTAATTGTGTTTCTTCAGTATCTACAGTTAGTATAGTCCCACAGTTATTTAAATAATAAAGAAGCATTTCAAGATCATCTTTAAAATGTGTAACTGGTTCACACAGGCCAAGATTTTTTTCTTCAAATCGTCCTCTATGAACTGCAGGATCACTCAACACATGCACTTCAGGGATATTGGAAGGAAACTCTAATGCCTCAATCAACATAAATTCAGATGGCATTTCCAAGTCAACTGTCTTATTGCGCTGCAGACGTGTCACACTGCACATTCTAAGTTTGCATTTAGCTTCATAACAAGCATAAGAATTGGTCGAAATTTTAGTTTCTAGTTTCACTCACATAACTTGGAACATTGAGAAAAATGTAATAAATTGCACCATGTTTCAATTGAGGAATTTTCCTCTCACTCTTTTCCAACTCTCCATTTACGTCATACTTGTCAGTTCTAATAATGTCCTCTTCAGAGAAATGTTTTATACCATAATAGGATTCTTCAATCCACTAAAATCTGTAGGTATTTTCCGAAACTACTTAGACTTGATCTTCGCCTCTTGGCAGAGCTGTTAGTTGCTGGATTCGATCTTTCTCTCGACTGCTGTATTTCTCTTTGTGAATCATCTTGTTCAGTACTTACTAGTTTTCTCGTTGTGCAAAAAAAACACGTTATTCATAGTTGTACTTCCATATCCTTGAGTTGGGATCTGAAGTAATCACATAAACCGGAAAATTACATTCGTCGCATGTGTTAGCTCCAGTTGATACTTTCCTACTAACGATACAAATAATTTCTTTACTTCGTGTACTTACATTTTTCCTAAAATCATAGTGTACATTCCTCCAAAACATTTTGTTAATCAGTACTTGGTGATGATTTGGCGGATTCACTTTCTGTGTATTTTATACAGAATTTCAAACACTATTAGTTTCACCTCTTGGGCAATTTACAACCGACCTCTCAATCGTGCCATCCATCTCTGATACCATCGAAAGATTCATCTCAGCAACCCTGAAAGCTAGAATTCGACACTTATTTCGGTCACTTTCGAATATTATCCGTGTTACTCTCTCCATGGTAAGGGAGTCTTTTTCTCCTGTGACAATTTTTTTTGTTTTTGTTATCCCATTGCATGGATGTTCGGGTGTATGAAGGCTGACCGTGGTCTTCAGCGGTGTCGAAAACTGAACTATCAGCTCAGTGTCGAAAACTGAACCCATCACTGATGTCTTTTTCTATCATTTTTATACTGCATTCCTTCCTAAGGTATGCCAGGGGATTATAGGAGTTGGTTGTCGAATTTCAAAACTATACAAAACCTCCTGAATGCCACATTTGTTTTTCCTTTGGACTGAAGGCTAACCAAGCTGTCCGGTGAACTGTCCCTGGAGTATGCTACGTTTAACTGGCCATGGGAGAAAGTCTTTCCTCAGATCTATTCCAGCCACTCTCAAAGTTTGGCCTTGTGATTTATTAGTCATCGCGTGGCATACTTTACCAGGAAATTGCTAACTCTTAAACTTAAATTGGTGATCTGATGGTATCAACGGAATCCGAGGAATAAATACAGCTTCTCCCTGGATGAACTCCAGTAAAAATGGCTTCGATTAGATTGTGTAAAGCTTTCGCCTGGTGTCTTGGAGGGTTTATATTTCGCAATAAAATAATTGGAGCGCCCACTTTGAAGTTCAGGACTTACATCTAGTAAGTACGTGTTTGGCGAACACGGGGCCCCGAGCTGTGTCTGACATTACTTCCACTTGTGCGATGCTCCTTCCTTTCTCTTTCCTGATCTCCCTTGGTCACCTCATGTTCTTTTCGATCCCGACCCTATCAAGGCTAGGGTATCTTTCATTTTCCTCATTCCTCTCAATTTTGTTCTACCCCTCATTTTAGCCCCCCCTCCATTTGATGTGTTGTGAGATATGTTTTGGTATGTTGTAGATCAGGAGGGTTTTTAGTGGGTAGGGTTTAATCATTCGACGAGTCCCACACGCGGGGAGTCGTGTTGGCTCTCCGTAGTGCGTAACTGCATTTTTCCTACCTGTACAAGTTTTTCGGACTCCAATGACCTTTGATGTCGACATGAACCGTGAAGCCCCACAAAAAATGAAGAGTGTGAAGAAACTCGACGGAGTAATGAATCGCATCATCGACCTCCAATATGCTGTTCACAGATTTATAGAATGTTGGGACAGTGGCCTGCTTTTCCAGGAAAATATTGTTAATGTTGTTTTTGGGCTGTCATTTCTAACAATCGCTCAGAAGCGACAATATTTAATAACAATATAGAAAACTCTGCCTTAGAATCGTGTTGAAGATGAACGCGCATATTGAGTCTCAAGGACAGGACTTAAAGCTTCGATCATAAAACTGATGACTTTAAACAGGTCTTTATATCATCTGCCTGTGTCGCTCGGGGCACAACAGGCAATGATTGTCTTAAGTCACCAGCCAATAATAGTGTAACTCCGCCCAGCAGTTGGTTGCCCCTCCTTATATACTGGAACACCCTATCTAGAACCACAATTCTCGTGAGCCTGGTACACTCATCCCACACAATATCTTATGGCGCAAGTGGTTCGAGAAGCCTATTCCTCTGTTTAGATGAATTACACAGTGCAGTATCTGAATAATTTATATTCTGAGGTAACTTGAAAGCAGAATGAGCCGTCTTGCTTCCAACAATCAAAGTAGATGCTGTTAGGGTGGTAATATTTGATGTCTTACCTCTGGTTGTTGCCAACTTCAACACGATGAACAGATTATTGACATGAACGATGCACATGTCAATGTCGGATTGTAAGTCCGACTCCTATGATAACTGACAGGAAAAGGACACAAACTAATATTAAGAAAAAATATATTCTTAGTAATGCAGATGATATATTTAAACTTGATATATGATGAAGTACTAAATCTAACAATGACATTAATCTAACATTGAAATACCGAGTTTAATACAACAAACTTAAATTTAACACAAATACATGAATCCAAAGGAAGTAGCAGGTACAAATTATACATACATTGAGTGTTGACTAAGCGTAATACTGTAATATCACAATATTAAGAACTGGTACAGAATTACATGAGCCTCCCATTACTTTGGGGCATAATGCGTGACAGTAAGTTCTAAGGCACTGCTTGAATAATAATAATAATTGACGTTAAGCCATGATGTAGGTGGGTATGAAATCCCTTCATTTATAACAATGTTTGAATGTTCTGGACAGGGAGCATGTGGTCAGCCATGCTCGTAATAATGTATGAACTTGACCAGTTGAATCTGCTCTAATCAGTTCTTCCTGAATATAATCCCGTGGCTAATAATTGGAATTGCCACTAAGTTGAAATGTTCTGCAAGAATGGCTCCTGCGGCCACGCCGGAGGTTCGATTGCCCTCCGAGGACAGATATTGCAAATAAATGCATTAACACCATCCTGCTAAGATTACTGAACTTAGCTGCAATAATATGATTCCATTTAAATGAATCGGCATGCGTAATCATGTGCTATAACGCACATCTCCATGTTCTTACGCACGCCGCCTAACTCAACGTGCACGCACACAACGAACTGTTATCGCTGACTGTTGGAGACGGACTGACTCCGGAGTGGGGATGCCACCGATTCGTGGAAGGGCGCGCACTTATTGCCCCGAAAAAAGGGTCTTCACACATTAACACAAAGGGAACACCTTTTCAATAAATTAGTTATATTGTCTTGTACGTCCATGAGCTTGGTAATTTTCAACATAAGTCGGTGCATATATTTCCTTTAAGAATTTAATCTTCATATAATAAGTTATGCAATTATTTGCTTGATAATAGTGTGCGCACTCTAAACGGCGTCATTAAGCACTATCACGGCTCAGGCTAATCGTTTGACAAGTGGAGCCTGATTAGTAGCGCCTTTCCATGGCGTCAAACATAACTACATAACCTGTGAGCTGATAATATTATACAATGATTACAATGCGTATTAACAGTTGCTATATCTGAGGGAGAAATGGTAATGGCAATTTCCCTCCCGCTTCTAGTAATGACACAATAATTTTAATAAAAACGTTTTCCTGTGCCACTAAATGCATCGAGAAAGAACAACTAGCCAAAATCAGAAGTAACATTGTTCATAATTTTATTGTAGACTTTTCTCTGTTCATGATTTAATTTCGGAACATTTTGAGCTATTTCTTTTCGCTGAATGGTGTCGCCTCAACTGCGCTCCCTCCAAGCCCAATGCGAACCGCCGCGGTTTGGTCATATGATACCAAGCCGCCGTGTTATTGGTCGGGGTAGGTAATCCAGTGGATCTAGGGCGACCCGGCTCGCGTGATCTGCTTTATTGAGATTTTTTGGTTCATAGTCAATTATAAAAGGTATAAAATTGAATACAAAGTTTGCGAGAATAAATAGTTTAGACACTGAACAAACTTTTCTCCTTATAGATTGGACAACCGGTAAGTTGTCGCAAAATACATGTATCTTATCGTAACTTAATATATAAACCTGTATGAGGGCGGTAAGACTGCTAAAAACTCGTTTACAAAAATATTGTTTTGGGTTTGCACTAGGAAAGTGCCTTCACTATAAGTCCACGCAATTGTCTGTGAAGTTGCGTCTACAAATATTATAGTACTACATTTACAAAATTGAAGTTGGCAAAGAACACAAAAAGAAGAACACTGTTGCTTAACATTACAAGTACATGGCCCTTCTAATATCACTTCTAGGCAACTCTTGTCGAGTCTTTTGTTGAGCTTCGCATGTATTGTCGCAAAAATTCTTATGAAAACACTGTTTACATAGCATGTAACAAACGCTTGGAGAGAGATCTGAGAAGGAACACAATTTGGCGAACAGTTGTAGGGATGTGGCGCATGTTGTGTCGCGTCGGCAATAAGGCAAGCTCTTGATGTTTCGTTTGAGTAGCTTTGCGATGACCGTTCCCTTTTTTAATCTGTTCACATATAGGAAAAGTAATGTTGGTTACGGGGGAGAGCCAGCCAGCCATGCCCGCTAGAGTCAAACGGTAACGTTTTCGTCGCCCTAAGGGTCTGGGAAATGATGAAGAGCACTTAAGTATCGTTCACTCAGTGTCTCCGTTTTATTCTTGTAGTCTAAATGTAGACCTAAATAGGTTAACATCGATGTTGGATGTAAAATTGATTTGTCGTAGTATAGGTATTGACGAGTGCTAACAACAGGTTCCAGTCCTCGTGAAGGTAACGGAAGTTCAAACTGTAAAAAGGTTGTACTTGAGGGATGCGACAATATCCAGAAGAAAGAAACATTGATGTTGAACATAGTCTTGTTCCTGTTGGAATTTTCCGTGCTCTTTCTCTATTACCCACTGGACATTCTCTGCAAGACTCAATGTTCCTCCACAGATTTTGAGGATATCCAACTTGACGGATGTAAGTTGTGCCCTAAAGCTCTAATGAACAAATGACAAAACCAACACAATTGCGAACAGTTCACGAATTGTTTTATGAGAGTGAGACGAGTCTTTTTCCTAGTGCGATCCCAGTGAACATCGTCCTACAGCGAAGCAAGTGCATTACATTCCGCATAAAATGTTGACTAATGTAACAGTTTTAAGATCGGTGAAGGAGGTCGCGCAAGAGCAAGCGTAGGTACTAGCACTCATATTTTCTAGGTAGGTCATCGTAAACGCGACCTAATAACTAATCTTTCTTTACTCCTGGATGACACAGCACAGCTTGACCTTGCTTCCTTCTTTAAAATTTATTGTTACACCTCATAATAAACCGGAGCCTCGACTTCCTGTAAAAACATCGACGTGACAGCTCGAAAAGGCCAGGAAGTAGTTTTTGGAGAGTTGTTGATCCTATCTACAATATTGGTCCATGTAAAATATATTCTTCGGCCGTTTTTGAGATGCACTGCCAGATGCACAACAAGAGGGTACCTCTCATGAATAGGAAAGCAGAAAATGCACCAAGCTGCCTCAGAGTTGCTAATATACCGTCCTGTTTCGTGCCTCATCGCTTCATCCACATCTTCAACTTTGAAAGTTGCCTGGCTAAAACCTACGACAGCGCGACTTGCGGAAACAGGAATGTATGTCTTCCGGGAATTGCAAAGATATAGAACAAAAGGTGATTTTTTTTGAAATGTGACTACACCTTACCTACAATTAGCTGCTCAATGTCGAAATTTCTGGCATGCGAAGCAACGTGCAACACGTCATTTTCAATCTTCAAAGATTGCCAACCAACGTCCTATGTTGACAGCTGCTCGCCAACAGGTAAGTGGCAACTCCAAAATGCAAGAGCAGTTTTATGCCTTTCTCTGAAACTTTGGATATCAACTGATGAGAAGTTAGTGTTTATCAGGTCTTCCAGGAGGGGTTGTTCGTCAATTTGTTTTGGTATGCCGTGAAATAATTTTTGGCGACTTATTTTCTACCACTTGTAATTCAGGAATGTTCATTATGGTGTCTTCTAATAGTTTTATGTCCTCGTTCGTTGCCATATGGAAAATTGCATTTTTGTTGTCAATTTCCTTGAAGCACTTATTCTTTATGCACTTTTTAGGGGAAATTTTTTCTTTGATGACTTTCTTCATTGCTTCCAATCCTTTGTTCTGAAGCGATGACGTTGGCTTCACAATCACAGGGTTAGTTTTTTGCGCATGTTTGCTAGTGCTTACAGCCTTGACATATGTTCTTGTCGGGATTGTTAAATTTCTAGTTGAATCAACCGAACTAGTTATTTTTCCCACCATTTGCTCAATAGTGTCTTCAGATACTATAGATGACTGTTTTCGTAATGAGATGATTTAAAGTACTTTTTATTGTTGACAATTCATTATTGATATCCTCTTATATGTTTGCAGTTATTTTTTCTGCTTTAGGTGATAAAATTTAATATCATGAATAGAATCTTCTGTATTTTGTACATTCTTAGCTAGCTCTTCGGGTGTTTGTATTTTCTTCATTTGCCTTGTCACCCTAGTGTTCGTCTCTTATATTTCCTTATTACGCGGAGTCTGCGCCGTCAGCTGCGGTGCCGACCTTGGACGACATCGCTCCCCAATGTTAGCACACTCGCGCTCAGCGCACAGGCAACGCGAACATGAGAATGGAGGCTCTGAGTATACAAAACTGCAGTCTCGAACTGTAGAAGCACTATACCACAAAGATAGAGAAAACTTAAATGTTCTATTAGCAATATTTAATGCACAAGAGTCACTAGCAATAAAATAACTAAAACATGGTACTAGTTTTTACTTTGAGAAACACAGACAAAAACATCGATTAACTCGTATTTTAACCGGTAAAATTCTCAATCATCGGAGAGTTCGAATAAACACATCCGCACTCAACGAAGACTACTGACTGACTTTTTTTATTTGTGATATTTTTAAATGGGAAATGTAGCGTGCTATTGAAGCTTATCTACATAGAGCGATACGCGTTAGGAGTTGTGTGGGAGGCTGTTATTAGTAAGTGGGCCGCTTGATTGTGTTTATCAATAACTTGGCCCACGTGAAGGGATTAGTAGGAGTTGCTAGTAATAGTAATATTGATACTAAGAGGATGTGGATGGAGGAAGGAAGATTCATTTTTCACAGCTATATGAACTGGAACATACATGTGAAAAGTTAAGTTATTGAAGCCAGGATGACTTCGCTAGAACGCTACCACCTACGCCACGGAGGGGTTAAAGAGGCGTTCCACTTTGACCACAGCATAAAACATTTTTTCGTGTTTGAATGACTAATATCTGTATTGTTTTCAACATGTATAGCACATAATGCATCAGGTATCTTATTTATATGAAGTCTAGAAGTTTTAATTAGAGTAATTTAAGGATTTTAATTCTGATGTAATCTCGTCTTCCTCGTTGTCTTTTTTGTATTGGAGCTTTACGGCTCGTCGAGATGGAGGTCATTAGAACCTGAACATCTTTGTACAGGTAGGGAAAATGCTGTTACGCACTAAGGGGAGCCAACATGACTCTCCCCGCGTGTGGGACTCGCCGAATGACTCGACCATACCCACTAAACACCCTCCTGAATTAC
>NNCF01129960.1:14474-32616 GCA_002313205.1 Laupala kohalensis
CCCAGATCGGACTATGGGCATTGAAGTCCCCGATGATAAGAATTGGTGAAGGCATTTTTTTCATCAGACCGGCAAGATCCTTCTTAGTGAATGACTGCTCTGTTGGGATATAAATATTACATACGGTAAATGTAAGATATGGTACTCTCACCCTCATACACGGTCTGAAAGACGTTGGTTATAGACTTCTTCGGCATAGACTGAAGCGTCTACGAGCACAGCGACGCCACCGTTTGCACGTAGGCTGTCTTCTAAGTCCGCCTAATAAGAGGTATAGCCACGAGAGATAAAAGAGTGTTTTGACAAGAGATGCGTCTCTTGAAGACAAACTATTTGAGGAGCACGACGGGACAGTAAGGGCTTAAGGTCATCTGAACGGACATAAATGTCAATCAAATTCTATGAAAGAAGAGCCATATTTGGGTGTTTATTTGTTCTTTTTTCGACGTCTGGGTTTTTTTCTGTTCACTATCAAGTCAGTTCGCACTGTGATCCCATCCCTGGGAGAGTCGCCGTGATTACTGCTGGAATGATCACTTCGGACATAAGTCCGCTATTTCTGCTTCTTGAACGTGAATTTCGTCGGCGACTAAGGTAAGTTGATGCAACATAAGAGTCTTACTTGAAAGTGTGAGCTCTGCGGGACTTTGAGTGAATTCTCTGCCGAGGACGACCCTAAGATGGATGTTGGAGGGACCGTTTATTGGCAGGCGTCGGTTCCTTGAAGGACGTGGTAGGTGATGGAGGTGTCGATGTTGAGGTAGACGTTGACTTTTTTATAACTTCAAATTTAGTGGGTGGAATTGTTCTACACCCCGTAATTGCCTCTTTGAAGGCGATAGGATCGTCAATAGACGCCTGTACTACATTGTCTCACATCTTTGGTGTCTTTCCTTTTTCCAAATTCACCTGACAGTCAGAGGAAACTATGTGGTTTTGAAAAGTAAACCACTGATACAAACGTTTTAACCAGACTGACTGGGTTAAAACGTCTACCCTCAGGTAAAGCGACCTTATCCGTAACTCGTATTCTTTGGATCTTTCTCCATTAGATACTTCGTGCATGCGTTTGAATTTCAAGGGGTGAGTCTCTTACAGTTCACACAGCATGGGGGCGACGAGCAAGGTGTCGACTCGTGTGCTGACTGACAGTAAGTTACTCAAACATCGCAGGACGATTTGCATCGATCGAAAGTGTGACCGAACCTCTGGCACTTGAAGCACCGCAGAGGTTCGGCATATACTGACGAACACCCAAGGTATAGAAACAGCAAGATATGCTCTCTGGAGGAGGGACGATCGAATGTGCGGACCAGTGTGGAAGTTGGGACGAACTTTCCCCCTCCTTCCTCTTAATCCTATGAATACTTACATCGGCTTCGGACTCTTGTGCAAAGTCTTCGTGGTAGACGACTCTTTTGCACATGTTCATGTTGGGATGAGTAGATGTCTTTATGTATAAATTTATTGTCAAAAAACGGTACAAACTGCGTATGACCACGTGGAGGAAAAAAAACTAATTTACTCTCCGGAAGCAAGCAAGGGACCATCCCATCAATTCCGATCAAGGGCCCTAAGGCAGAGGCGGATTCAAAAAATTCAGCAAAAATTCCTAGATAAGATAAAAAGTTAGCTGCGAGTTATAATACTAATAGAATGTCAATATGTTTGTAATTTTAAGCAAAAAATTACATGTAAGTTATTATCGAACTATAGATTATTCTGAGTATAGTGCTTAAAAATTGAAATAACACTAAATTCACGATTTATTGTTACAATAGACCCGCCCCTAGACAAAGCCTAGAGAACCTGTATGATAAATCCGCCTCTACCCGAAGGAAAACCGGAGAAAAACCCGGGCCAGGATGGGGCTACAGAATTTATGTACACAAACGTGCCAATGTTGAGTACACATAAAACTAAATTAATATGAGCCATAAGACAACACAATCATGCAAGAAAATAGTTTTTGAAATTGTTATATATTATTTAAAAAGTGCTACAGCAATGGCGTGATAAAGTACAAGACGGATTTAACTTTTATTAAAATCAATATATTCTTTTACAGTGTAGAAGCACTGGTGCAGGAGGTAGTTTTTAACCGCGGATTTGAAGATATTCAATTTCATAATATCTTTTATATTCTTGGGCAGGGAATTATATAGAACGATTCCCGAATGGTATGGTCCCTTTTGGCAAAGAGTGGTTGACACTCTAGGGCGATGAATATTACTACTATTGCGTGTATAGTGTTCGTGAACGAGACTGTTTCGTATAAAGCAAGGGTGGCACTTCAGTAATTCGGTCTTAACAAACACGACCGTTTCATAAATATAAATGCAGGGAAGTGTTAAGATATTTAATTCCTTGAATAAAGGTTTACAAGAGTTTGCAGGGGTGAGATCTAAAATTATCCGAACTATCCTCTTCTGAATTCTGAAAGTTTGAATACTCTGACCGGAATTACCCCAGAAGGTAATGCCGTAACGTAAATGGGAGTAAACGTTTGCAAAATATACGCAACGGGAAATACGTGGACTAACTGCGTTAACTAAGATTCGGAATGCGTAACACAATTTGCTTAATTGGGAATTAAGATTGTCAATGTGACAATTCCATTTGAGGTTGTCTTGAATATGGAGACCTAAGAATTTTGTATTTGTAACAGTTTTTAATTGTGTTCCGTTTAAAGAAAGAGAAACCTGGGGTAAAGATTTTGTGATACTATTGTGAAATGACATAGACACTGTTTTGTCAGTGTTTACAATGAGACGATTTGCATGGAACCAAGTCGAAAGGTTAGACAAAACTTTTTGAGCATTGGCGTGTTTACATAGTAAATTAGTGTCATCAGCAAAAAGAACCATTTTGCAATCTGATGTGGATGATGAATGACATGTCGTTTACATACAATAAAAAGAGTATCGGGCCGAGAATTGATCCTTGGGGTACTCCGCAAGTGGCTTTGTTTCTGAAAGACAACGCTGAAGTATTTTATTTTTAGTATAGGATAGATATTTCTACTTGTTGATATCTATCTTTTAAATAAGAAGTTAGCCATTGATGTGGAAGTCCACGAATGCCTAAAGAATGCAATTTGGTAAGGAGAATTCCGTGATCGATGACATCGAATGCTTTGGATAAGTCAAGAAAAACACCCTGAGGATTTTCTCCACTGTCTAGAGATGTGGTAACATCGTTTAAGAAGGAAAATATGGCGCTTGTAGTGGAAAAGGATTTCCTAAAACCGTGTTGATCGTCAGAGAGAATGTTATATTTTGATAAAAAATCTAGAAGACGCTTATAGAACAATTTTTCTAGGATTTTTGAGAAAGTGGGTAGTAGAGATATTGGTCGGTAATTTCCAATATTAAGTTTGTTTCCTTTCTTGTGTAAAGGTTTCACTTTAGCTCTCTTAAATATATTGGGAAACACCCCTTCCGATAAAGAACTATTAAAAATATTTACGAGTGGATTTAATATAGCGTGGGACGAAGATTTAACAATAAACTCAGGTATATCATCTATGCCTCGTGAAAATTTGTTTTTTAAGGAGCTGATGATTCCCATGACTTCACTGGCGTTAGTTTCGGAAGTGAACATAGAATTGGGTATGTGGGTGGTAATAATTGGAGGACATTGATTTGGATATATTGAGTTCGTTATTTTACCAACTTCTGAGAAGTGAGAATTAAACAAACTTGCGATGTCCTGAGGATTTGACACGATCTTGCCATCGTTTAGTAAAGAAACATTTTCTTCGCGATTTTCAGAAGTTGACGTGTAATTGTTAACAATATTCCACATGGCTTTCATCCGGTTGTTCGATTTTAGTATATGCCTGTCGTTTTCCATAACTTTAGCTGCATAGACTACTTTTCGGAGAATAGTCTTATATTTACGAAAATAATTATGGAATTCGGGTGGTTTGTTACAGCGTTTTGAAAGATAATATAAACGGCGTTTTTTTTGAAGAAATTCTTATCCCTTGGGTGATCCATCTATTGTATTTCATTGTGTTAATTAACTTGCGTTTTATGGGAAAGCTAGAGTTGTAATGTTTTAGGAATATTGAGATAAATACATTGAATTTATCGTCGGTGTTTTGGCAATTGTAAACATCTTTCCAAGTTTCTTCACGCTAATAATTTATAAATATGGATTTATTTATGTCATTAACCTTTCTTGTAAATGTGTAAAGGATTTTAAGCGGTTTTAGTTTATTATTAATAGTCAATACTTGAGCAAGGTGATCACTGTATCCGGCGATAAACACTTCAGAGAGATACGAGATTCCATTGTTGACTATAATTTGATCTAGCAATGTTTGAGATGAGCCGGAGAGGCGAGTGGGGTCATTTATCGTAGTAATAAGGTTGAAGGAGTCGATAAGATTCTTGAATCGATTAACTGGTGAATGTGCAGAGTCGGATGTACTCAAGAAATCGATATTGAAATCACCTTCAAAGTTCATTTTCGAAGTTCTAAGTTTCAAAGTTCATTTTCTAACATTTTCGAAGTTCCGAAAAAATATGTCATGATCTGATTGAGGAGGTCTATAAATACACAAAACAACAATACCGGTGTCGGTCAGTTCAACTGCAGAAATTTCGAACACACTATCTACGCAGAAGTTCTCGTAGCCTGTCAGTGGAGAAGATAAAATATCATTACGAACGTAGATACACGTACCTCCGTGGGGATTTTTGCCTTTAAAATTTTGCCGACAGTAAGAACTTGCTAAATAATAATTAGAAATAGCAGTATCGTTGATGTTGTTAGTTGAAAGCCAATGCTCTGTGAGGCATAGCAAATCGAATCGATTTTCGTGTACCAGAATTTCAATGTCTGTCAATTTGTTTGAAAGGGATTGGACATTATGATGAAATATAATTATTTTATTTTCGCAAAGAGTTTGTGACTCACGAGAAATGGAATCGACGTTAGATTGTGGAGAGGAATTTGAAATTGGTACAGCTTCTAGTTCCGGATGAAGCTCGCACACAGCACCTGAACGCGATTGTCACCTTCGAGTACCACATCGTACTCCTGAGCGCAAGTTGTAACGGTGTATGGGGGCGACAGGAGGAATAGATGTTGACGTGGGAGATGAGGAAGCAGTAGGTGAAAGAACGGGGACAGGAGAAGAAATGGGTGTGGAGATAGGAAGAGGAAATGGTGATGAGGTAGGAGCAGAGGGAGGTGGAGGAGATGAGGTAGAAGTAGAGGGAGGTGGAGGAGGAGATGAGGTACGTGCAGGAGGAGGTAATGGAGCAGGTGGATGATGTGAGGTCAGATGTGAAGCTAGGAGAGAACCGATGCTGTTTCCCAGACGGTCTCGGGTGTAAACCGTGCTGGGTAAAGTCCTTGGCAGTCAGGGGTGGTTGCAAATCAAAAAATGTGATTTTTGTGTCTGCCAGGTGATGTTTTAGGGAGATGTTTGCAAGGTTAATTTCGTGGTTTATTTGTGGAACGTTGAAGCGTGGAGGCAGGCTAGAGAGCACTTTGTTTCTGTAGATGTTCAGAGGCGTTGAATTGTCCACCCAAGTTGATATCGGTCTGCCCACCTGTGATGATTACTGTGTCCCGCTTAGTGAGTTTTTTAGTGTAAGTGTCCAGTTCTCGAATAACTTGAGCCAAACGAGCGTTTGGCTTTATTTTATGACCTTCAATTTCCTTTAATGCCGAAATTAGCTCTGCTTGTCTGTACGTTTCTCCAACAGAATGTCTCCGTTCCGCTGGCGCACGAGAGACTGCAGATCTCCAAGTTTCTCATTGATCGCCTTTGCAAGACGACAGGCACTCAGACTTAAAACTTTTGCCTTCTTGCAAACACTTCAAAAGAAAGCGAGGCTTTGTCGACCTGTCGCTATCCTTACAAGAGGAACTGTTGAGATAAATGGTATCTCTTACCGCCTCTTCCTAGAGGAAGAGTGCAGGGTTGGGGGCTTGATTTGCATGCGAGTGGATTTTCACTACACATAGTGATTTATTGCATTCGAACGAGTCATCTCATCAAATATCTTGTGATTGAATCTCAGCGAATGCTGTATCCCACAAGGAAATAATGCCACATTGTACCCCTTTAAAAACTGTTAAGGGTATTGCTTCTTCATAATACACGCAAGCAGCATGCACCAAAACACAGTTTTTTATGCTAGCTCACATAGTTTCATTATATGTGTTTTAACACAGTCCTTTACGGCTCGACATACTAGACGCAATTGACAGGGCAACCGACTCGCTTCGCTTACGAAGACAGACTGACTGTGCACAAAGAACAGCTCAGCTGCCGGCCGGTACCGCGTCGTAGTAACAACGTTGGGCAGTGGCACCAACTGCCGAGATGCAATTTTGGCTGGTTCCACCTGTGGACTTTATTTTATTCCCGTGTTTCCCACCCACCACGGAGTCCAACAAGGGGACACCCTACTGGGGTGCCACGATTGACAAGTATATAGCGAGGGCATGCAGGGTTCTTTAAGCATGGGGTTTGCACCACCGCTGCCGACCAGCGGGAAGGACCCCATCGCCCCCCTCCCCCGGAGTTCAGTCAGAGAACTGGTCCAAACCGATTGGTCGGAGGAGGGTTAGCTTCCGATCGATCATTTAAAAAAGGCCGAGGCCAATGCAAGCGTATTGGAGGTCACATACAAATAAATCCTCGTAGGCAATATTTAGATTTTGAGTGTTTTATTCTATTTTAACAAGTTCATTCACGTACTGTCTTAATTATAGACATTTTTGACAATTTATAAAAATTTATTACATTATAGACAATCAATAAACTTACAGAATTACTTTTTTTCAGAAATCTTAATAAAGTTGTTACAAGTTTGCTTTCATTTAATAAAGTTGTTACAGATTTGCCTACGTTTCGAGGTTTTGTTTACTTCCTCGTCAGGGCTATTTTAAAACATAAGCAGATACTAGAGCAGGTTCCAATCAATAACACATCTAACACTCATAATTCAATTAACAACACTTCCAGACACAAGATTTTACCAAATTACTACATTGTTTCAAAATTCTATAAAAACATCTATACATTTTATCTATATTATTGTCATATAACATATTCATTATAACATACCTTGATAACATACCATGTTATCAGTTAGATGCACTTACATTTCACATTTTTAAAAATCACTTTAAATTATGCACAATTAAAACCATGTTGGAAAATTGAAATTTTTAACCTTATCTGTCAAGTGTTTCTTTAGAAGTGTTACAAGTATTCACAGTTTGAGAAACATTGGCATATACATTACACAAGTTTTTGACAAATCAACATGTTTCTATGAACGGAACCAGATAATTTTCATTAACAAAGCATGGAATTTACATTAATTTTACAACGTCCAAAATCATTAAGCGGAAATCTTTACCGGTAATTGGCCTTTTTCTCACAAAGTTCCAGTTCTAGGCCTCCGGCGTTTACTTTTACCGCTTTCCTCTTCTCGCTTATGCGCATTACGACGTAGGTTGGACAATTCACAACCGTCGTAAGAAGATACCTGCCTCGATGAGTGATTAACACTACGGTGATAAATGGAGGGTGCGTTGATCTTCCAGTCGCGCGAACCCCGCGCCAGCTCCACCCGTGGTGATCTCCGGCGTCCTCAGGCGTCACTCAGCTCGAACCCCAGGCGTCTAGACGATCGCGAACTCCGAAAGTTCATTCGATTTTACACCATTTCGGCTCACGAGCGATCTGGCTCGGTGCTCCAGAGAAACTCAATGATTTGTGATGCCGCACTATTGTTTTTGAAAAACTGATGAGAAAATAATCCTCACAAATCTGAGTAAGCTAAAATGCCGAGAATAATGCTCAGAAAAATTTCTCTAAATGATCTGGCGAAATAAGCTCAAAATGGTACAGAGAACTAATCTGAAAATTGCTCAGTGATCATGACGAAACTTGGTTGAAAACTGCTCAGAATGATCTCAAAAATAACAAGAGAATGAGCTGAAAAATGATTTCCAAAATAACACGAGAATATCTGAAAAATGATCTCCAAAGTAACAAGAATAATGAAAATAATGGGTCGAAATAACCGTTTGCCATGCCATAAATGTTCTCATCCCTTCCTACGACTCCTCTGCCACCTTCAACATCCTAAAATTTTGAATTTACACGTGATCGAAAACTCCAATGACTTTCCTGTCTCCCCACTCGTGCCTAAGTTCCGACTGGGGATTTCGAGTATTGCGCCTTTCTCAATCCGCCAATCCTCGGGTCTATTTCAAAATATCGGCAACCGCTTTTTTCCCAACGTTTTTCTCAAAACAAGTTGCAACTTGTGTGGCTCGCCGGCGCGTTTCTTTGACGTTCTTAACTTTTATGACGTGGGTGTCTCGCCCACCCACACCCTTGTTTTGCCTGCGAATTCTATTGTGTGAACTTTCGCGTACAAGACCCAGCTTGTCTTGGGTCGGTCGCAGCACCCTTGCCAGATGTGACTAGCTTCCTTTGTCGGTGACTGGGGGTGAGTAGTTCTCACGCTCTCGCTCCGTCGCTCGTTCACCGTATTTTATTCTTAATTTCGAATTTAATAGTGAAATTTATTAAATCACACACTATATATATAGTGGCAGAACGAATCTTTTAGGGTTAAAAATATACTGGAATTTACAGTTTTGATCTATTTTGTTAATATGATAACATTAACTAACACATAAAATCTCTCCCTCCTTAAAAAACACTGAATTTAACAATAGCATAATTCTATCACCATTTAAAATCTCTCTCTCAAAAAATAGAAATACACTGAATTTAACAATAACATATTTATCAACATTTAAAATCTCTTTGCACTGATCAAGTCCACAGTTCGAGTCCTCTTTTATGACTTATGCCACACTATTCCTTACGCGCGAGCGCATTACGGCGTCGGTTAAACATCACCAACCGTCGTAAAAATACCTCTTAAGATGACCAACCACGGCAGACCGTAGAGAGTAGTATCCTCGCAAGGTCGGACAGGCTCCGATCTCGGGCGTTCGCTGACGGTGTCATCAACGACGGCTACTGGAAGTTGCTCCTATCATCATATGCGGGCTCGGGGCCTTCAAGCGCAGCGTCGGCCTAACTTCGTTCGTTCCGAATAGCCACCCGGAAATTGTTCGCCCGTGGCTCGGATCGGGAACAATTTATCAGATTTGTCCAATGTTTAAAAAAAATCGGCAAATAATCGACACGAGCGCAGCATCTTCAAAAATGAAGTGCTAGTGTTTAGTGTGAAATCTCGAAATACTTGTTTCAGAGTATTAACGCAAACATGTCCGTGAAGAAAATCTCTTACAATTTCTTCGCGCCAAAAAAATCTCGCTTCCTGTGATCTGGTCTGATATCACAAGTTCTACAACTCCAACAAGTTTCAACAACTAAAAGCAACGAGGCGAAGCTCCGAGAGCTGACGCCGAAAACTCAAAAAGCAAGATAGTTCGATAATGATGTGTCTGATATGTCCATTTTTCATTCCTTAAATAGTCTTCCTCCCTTCCTAACCTCTCTTTCCACTTCCAAGTCTTCCAAATTTTGAACTTCACGTGACCGAAAACTTCCAATGCCAAAACGGTTCCCCCTTCTTAAGCCTAAATTCTGATTGGGAATTTTGAATGATTTCGAATAATTTCTAACGCTTTTTCTTCCAACGATTTTTACTGACAAGTTGGTTCTTGCTCTTACTCCCTCGCGTATCCTGGGTTATATGGTCGGTTTGGGTCGCTTTACCCTCCCCCTCGCTAACTCGCTATTTCTAAAAAGCCATAAATTATTTTCTACAACAAAGAGCCGACAGCGGGTTGCCGCCCTATACTAGATGTGAGTGTCCCCTTCGTCATCTCTCAACGGTAGGCCTTTAAATTTCTAGAGAGTCGTAAGACTTCCCTTCTTCGTCCGTCCTTTGAATTTCATACGCCCGAACGAGGATGATTTTATTATTCTAATAACTAAATTATTCAAGTCTCACAATATATATAAAATAGGGTCATCAGTCTTTCGACTGGATTGATGCAGCCTTCCATTTCATCCCATCTTGAGCCAATCTCTTCATTTCTACATATTTCTTGCAACAAACGTTTTATTATCTGTGTGGCATTCTGCAGTCTTTGTCTTCCTCTACAGTTTTCCCCCTGTACTGATCCCTGTATTACCAAACTGACAAGACGGGATGTCTCTCCGTGTAATGCCCCGTACATGCCCTATCATCCTGTCTCTCCTTCGTGTAAGTCTATTTCCTCACCTATCCTATTTTTCCTCATTTTGTATCATACCAGTCCACGTAATTTTCAGAATTCTTCAGTAGCACCACATTTCAAACGCTTCTAGCCTTTTCTTTTCTGTTTTACCCATTGTCTAAGTTTCACATCCATATTAAGACGAAGGATCGTTTTTAATTGTTATAAAGAATTAATAAAAATATAAACATTTTTTGTTATTAACAAATTTAATGTTAAAAATACACAATCCATTGTCACTGTTTGAGGTCTCAAATAAATTTAGATGAAGGCTCTTTTGATTAATGAATTAATTAACTCTAATTACTGCAATTAACAAAAACAAGAATCAAAAGAATGACCTTAAGAACCTAAAGGGTAGGGCATGAATCCTCACTCCTCTGGGAACTCCGTGCAATGAAAACACAACAATCTGGTGTTCAAACGACATCAATTGCATTTATTTCACTTTAAACAAAATTACTGTGCTCTTTAGGTTAACACAAAGTCACTGCTTACTGAAGATTCTACATAATACATCTGTGGAAACTATACATTATTTCGCCTAGTGCGCCACGGATTGTTTTATTCCGTCATAACCTTTTTTTTTACTCGCCAAGCTCTGCGTGCGTGGAGGGTCTTGTCTTTTGTAACACTTCAACACTGTTATTATATTTATGCAGTTGGTCTGATTACACTAGTTATATTTTAGTGGCCTTGGCAACACATCATAATCATCATCAGTCCATAGCTGGCGATTGGTTGGCAGGATGTCTGCGCAGCCAGTACGCTGCTGTAGGTGCCACTGGATTTAAAGCCTTATTCATGATAGTTTTCCATTCATTCCGATTCAAGGCGGAGTTTCGTGCCATTTCCACAGTTAACCGTTGGTTTCTAAGATCTTCTTGGATGTGCTTGAGCCACATTTTCTTGGGGGCATTGTTTTATTTTCCAATTTTCTGGCCTCTGCCTCCAAAGAAGCTAATAAGGGAGCCAGGTAGTTTCCATCCTGCACACATGGCCAAACCAATGCATTCGCCGTTGTTGGATCTGTTCACTGACTGTTAATTTGTTTTCGCACCATGTGCGAATCGTTTTGTTGTGGTGACAGTCCCGAAGAGTGATGCCAAGGATCTGTCTTAGGCATTTCATTTGAAAAGTTTCGAGTTTATTTATGTCCAGTTTGAGAAGGGTCCAAGTTTCTGAACTGTAAAGTAATATTGGTATGATTAAAGTCCTGAATAGCCTGATTTTGGTCTTAATTGAGATGTTGGTTTTTCTCCACAAGCACCACTTAAGTGAAGCAAAGGCTGATGTTGCTTGCCCAATTCTGCTATAGACTTCATGTGATGAGGCTACCTTCTTTTCATGTAATATGGTACCCAGGTACTTAAACTGCTTAACTTGTTCAATTTGGATTCCATCAATGCACACATTTGCCTGAGAACCATCTGTAGTCATAACTTTGGTCTTTTCTATATTAATTTGAAGGCCATAGGAGTGGGCGATATTGACAATGCGATGAAGGATGCTGGTTGCTTTGGCATCAGTATCAGTAAAGATTGCACTGTCATCAGCAAACATTAAGTCATTCAGGTAGTTATTTGAATCATACTGAGCCCCACATATGTTTTTGAATGCTTTTTTCATGATAGAGTCAATAACTGCATTGAAGAGTAGTGGGGAGGCAACATCGCCTTGTCGAACTCCACTTTGAATGGGAAATTCTATACTCAGGTCATTCTTAATCCTCACTTGGCTAGTTGATGCATTATATGATGTTTGGAGAAGTCGAATAATTTTAGATGATATGCCTTCGTTTTCCAAAGTTCTCCATAATGCAGGCCAGTAGATGCAGTCAAATGCTGATTTGAAGTCAATAAAGATGATAACCATTCGTAGACCACAACGTATACGTTCTTCCATAAGCTGACGGATCGCAAAAATTTGATCAATGCAGCTTCTTTGTGGCCTGAAACCAGCCTGTTCTTCCCGGCTGGTATTCTCACGGTGCTTCTGTAACCTTAATTGTATAATCTTCATAAAAACTTTGCCAACAATTGAGAGGATACTAATTCCACGATAGTTTTTGCATTCATTACTGTTACCTTTCTTCAGTATTGGTATAATGACTGCTTTCTTCCAGGCTGATGGAATACTTTCTGTGTGCCATATGAGCTGCAAAAGGTCGTGGAGCCATTTAACTAGGATGTCACCTCCAGCTTTAAGCATTTCAGTGGTGACTTGGTCTATTCCTGGAGCTTTTCCATTTTTCAGCAATTTTATCACATTCTTTATTTCATCGGCTGTTGGTACACCATTCAAAGTTGTATTTTCTTGAAGATTATTATTCAATAAGTCCAATGATGATCCTTGTGGAGGATCATGGTTGTACAGTCCTGCAAAAAATTCTCTCCACCGTTGTAGGCGTTCTGCTTGAGAGTTCACGAAGGTTCCATCAGTTTTCTTAATGTTGTCATTTGTTGGTTTGGTTCTACCACTTAATTTTCTTAGTCTGATAAAGGAAGCGGTTATCATGTTTGATTGCTGCTGTTTCTAAGTCAGATGCTATGTTAGTCCAATAAGTTTCTCGATCTAACTTCATTCTTTGTCTAACTTCTTTGTTTAATTTCCGGTATTCTACAAAGTTAGTGAGCTTGGCTTTTTTCCGTTTGTCAACCAAGTCCAAGCATTCATCAGATCCATTTTTGTGTCCGATGGCAACACAACTTTGTTTTACACTTTGTTTTTTGCTTTGATTTACACTTTTCTTTGCTTGTGCTATTCTGTTCTTAATATCTTCTTTGCTTCGTCCATCTTGTGTGATCCTGCTTCCCAAATAGCAAAAGTGTCTGACTTCTACTACTGTATTACTTGTAATTCTAATACTTATACGATCATTGACCTCATTTTTGCTACTCTTCTGAGCCTTTGTTTCCTTGCTATCAATTCTGAGCCCAAATTCATCACTAAGCAAGGTGTTCATTCCATTCAACATTTTCTCTAAGTATTCTTTTTTCTCGGCAAGCACAGCTATGTCATATGCAAATCTTATTCGTATCATCTCCCCCTGAATTTTCACTCCTGTCCTGAACTTTTCTTTCACCTCTTTTATTGCTTCTTCGACATATAGGTTAAATAATACAGGTGATAAACTACAACCCTGCCTTACTCCCTTTTTAATAGCAGCTTGCATTTCATGTCCCTCCATTTTAATATCGCCAGTTGATTTTTATAAATTTGGAAAACACGGCTTTCCCTATACTTCAGTCCTACTTTTTTTAGAATTTGCAACATTTTAGTCCATTTCACAATATCAAATGCTTTCTCTAAATCAAGAAATGCCATAAATGTGTCTTGGTTCTTCTTAATCCTTTCCTCTATTATTAGGTGTCAGAATCGCTCCTACTTTTTTCTGAAACCAAACTGATCTTCTAATATCTCTTCAACCTTACTTTCTATCCTCCTGTATAATATTCTGGTTAGCAAATTTAGCAGCATGTGAAGTCAAACTAATTGTTCGGTAGTTTTCACAGTGATTTGCTCCTGCATTTATTGTTAGTGTGAAAATAACATTCTTCTGGAAGCCTGTTGGTATCTCTCCAGTTTCATACGTTTTGCAAATCATGTTAAATAACCTTTGCGTCCCAACCTCTTCTAAATTTTTGAGAAGCTCAGTTGGTGTCTCATCTACCTCTACTGCCTTTTTTGTCGCCAGATCTTTCGAAGTTCTATCAAATTCAAATCTTTAAATTGGATCTCCTAGTTCATCTGGATCTATGTCTGTCTCCTTTTTTACAGCCTCTCTTGGCAGTTCTTCATTGTACAACCCTTCAATGTATTCTTGCCATCGATTAGCCCTTTCTTCTGAGCTTAACAGAGGTTTTCCATCTGCGCTTTTAATATTGTCGCATTTGTTCTTCACTTGTCCGAAAGTCGTCTTGATTTTCCTGTATGCGGCATCAGTTTTATCTATGCTGTGTTTATATGGAAACTTTAAAATTAGCCTTCTGAAAAGATTTTCTTCTTTACCAAGAATTATTGTTTTTTCAAAATTCATAACGTGTTTATTCATTTTACAGTGCTGGCTAATGCCACTTTTATTTTCATTCTGTTTTTTTAAATTTCCTTTCATGTTCCTTCACTCTTGTAGCTAAAGGACGTTTTGTTTGTCTAATATCTTTCAAGTTACAATCCTTACATGGAAATGATTAAATTACATTGTTTTCATCTAATGTTTCTATTTTGTCTTTCTGACTTTTGACAAATTCAACCTTAGTGATCATACGGTATACAATTGTTATTCCCTTCGACACGGGTCGCCATGCACGGCAAACATGGGTGAGCACACAGAGAAGGCCAGTAGGGAAGATAAGAGCGATAACAGTGAAAAACTAGGTAAATAGGGGAAAAGAACAGTAAAAGAAAATAAATACTTGAGAACCTTCTCTGTATCCCACCGTCAGGACGTAGACCAACTCACTTCGACGGTGGTTCCTCGTGGTCTGTTAGGATACTTTTTTTATTATAAACTTCCCTCTATTAGATTTTTGTGATGGATCTTAAAATAATGGAACTCTACTTGTTCTTTCGTATAAAAACTTATAACTTTTCTAAAATTTTCAACAGTGGAAAGTCCGATTTTGAATGATTTATGAAATAATTTGGTATCAAAAATATTGTGTGTGATCTCTTTTAAATCATTTATCAATAGTTTATAGTTTTCAACACTGAATAAATATTGGGGAATTAACTGTTTGTTTCTCTTGATTTTCCCTGCACTTTATATGACATGAATTAACACTGCATATTTATTTGCGGTTGGAATGTTTGCTACAACGATTTCCTGTATTTGTGTTACGTGTCCCCTTTTCTGAGGTTAAGATTTGAATACTATTTAAACCCTTTAGCCCTAATTAAACTCAATCACATGATTGATTTAATAAATGACTTATTCAATGGGCTACTCGCTTGGCAATTGATGCGTAACTCATCAATAATTATGTGAGATGGACCAGTATCGACTGGGTAAATCTAACTTAGATCAATGTCCTACTTGGTATCGAGGGATCAAGACTGAATCAAATAGTTGACAAATTAAATATGATTGAATATTAAAATAATATGGTCTCTGCTAATAATCATTACAATTAACATTATTACACTTAGTGTTGTGGTTACATAATACAATTTTATGTTAGATTAATACTGTTCACAAATAACACACAGAAAAGAACTTGAATATTCAGCTCTGGATACCGCGTGTCGCCTNATGGAGGTGCTGAGGAGAGCAGCCAAGCTTACTCTAATTCTTACCCTTTGCTACGCTGGCGGCGCTCGGCTGTGATTTCCTTCCTTATCTCGATTTCTCGGACATACACGATGGCGTCTGGGCGGTTATGAGCCAAGCCAGTTTTATTATGGGAATGAACAGTTGTTCAATTCCTTTTGGTGGTTTCAAATGAATGGAAACCCTCTTGTTCGTATCCTGTCGAGAACGCCCTTCAACGGGGTCAAATGGTTTCCCGTTGATTCACTCTATGCATTATAGAGCTATTAGTAGAAACTGACATGAACTTAATTATGTCACACATCGCTATAGACTATTAGAATCAACTGGGATCACATAATTTGAACTATTAGCGATTGTTTTACACTATTTTTTTTTACATTTACTATTGTTAAGTCGTAATTTTGTCTTTTCTTTGTAAGATCGCGGTTTTAGGGCCAATTTCACCAAGTTCGTTTAATACCTTAATCGAAATTTTCTCAGTAGTAAATCGTGATTATCGAAATGCGCGTTTCACCAACTTCAATTTACACGAAAATCGCAATTTACTTTTAAACGCTCGGGGACCCTTCGATTACCAGCTCAAATCGCGATTTTCTCCAGCACCGCATGAAATTTGTCAGCCATTTTGCTTGTGTACTAACCTCGTGCTTGTCGTTTTGTTGGTTAGGTTCGTGTGTTTTTTTCTTTTCGCGATATTTGGCTTTGCTTGTCGCAATGTTCTGCTACGGTTTGGATGAAACGGTGGAAGACATATTTGAGCAGCCACAAAGGCGTCCACGTTGGATTCGAGAGAGATCCAATTATTTTGATGATTTGGATGAGGTAGATATTGTTACTCGATTTCGTCTGTCCAATACATCAGCCCTGAATGTCGTGGATGAAATTGAAAACCAATTAGTTTCCATCGGACAAGTAAGTTCAATTTACACCTCGTTTACATATATAGAACCTCAAGATATCAGTGATATTTAATTTATATTTTCGATTACTACCGTAACAAAAGGAAACAATGTTTTATTTTTTTTAAATATTATATCTTAATAAAGTACGTGAACTCATAAAATCTGGTATTAAAGTAACTTACAATCTGATATTAAAAATAACTACCAATCTGGAATTGAAAATAACTACCAAACTGGAATTGAAAATAACCAAATATCTGGAATTGAAAATAACTTACAATCTGGTACTCAAATAAGTTTTTTATTAAAGTTATTAATATGATATTATTAATCTGGTGTTATTAATAACAATTAATAACGTGGTAACACTTTTACAAAGTAGGCCACTTATCAACTTCAATTTTATCTGTTAAGAGTTCAGGTCCGATGATAGAAACGCCACTGAATGTCACATTATAAAGTAATCAGTGAAGTTGCAATTAGTTTATTTTTGGACAGCAAAGTGTTAACTAAATATTGTACCCAAATTTTTTTCATGCATAAATTATTGGATTTTTTTCATGCATTATTCTTATTACAGTAAAGTGTGAACTGTAAATATCGTTCTCAAATAACTTTTTTTTTTCATGCATAAATAATCCCACTATACCTGGGAGGTGGGGATTTCAAATGTAGACATAACATCCGATCTGGATGATGGTCCTGCTTCCTCACGATCTAAGGAAAAACAAATATGACAACATTTAGTTCCTATTTTCCAATATCTGACCTTGGTCGTAACTGTTTCCATAAAAAACATTGCAGTACCAACTGCACCACTTCCCAGCAACACTCACCCTCTCCAAAATGGGATCGTAAGTACTTTTCAATGGGAGACCTCCTTCTAAAAAACATCAAGTTGATGAATAAACTCCAAAATAAACATCACAAGAAAAAAATGAAACTTGCCTGTAATATACTTGCTGACGTTCTCTTGCATAATGTTTCCGTGTATTTTTTTAGATATTCCCAAGCACCATTAAAATTACCGGAGTTCTATAGCTCCCAGCCATTGCCCAGACTTCTTTAGATATATTGCCCCACATGACCATCTTATCTTTAAGAGTGATTGCGTCCGTCCTCGTATTCTCCACTACGGAAAAATCTTCCTCTCTCCAGGATGAAAAGTACTTCCTGCTCTTTCACAGAGAAATTAGACTACGCTTGCGCTTCTCCACATTCATTACACGTTCAGCCACACTAACACTCTTCCAACAAACACTCAAAGACACTACAAAAAACCTGTCTTCCTTTACAATATATGCAACAACAAAAATTACAAACTAAAATACCACCCAAAATTTAAAATAATACACTCAGAAAAACTACACAATCCCAAACGTAACTTAAACCCAAAAGAACAAATGAAAATCTTACTACTAAAAAACACAATAAATACCACAAATAATATAAAATATAACCAAATACAACCCTGAAATAAATATAATGAAAGAATGAAAATAACACTACTAACCTAGAATATAATGAAACTTCAACCCCACCCTGAAATTAATAAAATGAAAAAACTAAAATTAAAACCACTACCCTGAAACTAACCAAACACACATTCCACAAAATCAAACTCCAACTGGCATTACTTCCACTTACTTGTGTCATGCTCCTTCCTTTCTCTTTTATGACCTCCCTTGGTCACCTCTTGTTCTTTTCGATCCCGACGCTATTA